>VBSM01000656.1:6065806-6100615 GCA_008086735.1 Cheirogaleus medius
TCCACAACTTTGCAATTGTGAACTGTGCTGCTATAAACATTTGAGTGCAGGTTTTTAAACTTATTTTTTTATTTCAGCATATTATGGGGGTATAAATATTTAGGTTACCTGTGTTGCCTTTCCCCCCCTTCTCCCCCTGGAGTCAGAGCTTCAAGTGTGTCTATCCCCCGGATGGTGAACATCACACTCATTATGTATGTATATACCCATCCCCTCCTCCCCCATCTCATTTGCCTGATAAACTTATTTTTTGTAGAAACAAAATCTCGTTTTGTTGCCCAGGCTGGTCTCAAACTCCTGGCCTCAAACGATCCTCCCACCTCAGCCTCCCAAAATAGTGGGATTACAGATGTGAGCCACTGCACCCAGCCTATCATTTATTTGTGTTATGAACATCCAAAATCCTTTCTTCTAGGCTTTTGAAAATATAAAATAAATTATAGTTAACCTATTTACCCTAGAGTGCTGCAGAACACCACAATTCATTACCCCTATCTAGCAGTAATTTTATATCTGTTAACAAACTTCACTCCATCCTCCACTCTCCCTTACCCTTCACAGCCTCTCATATCAACAATTTTACTATTGATTTCTATTAGCTCAAACATTCTTTAGCTCCCAATATAGGTGAGAATATGTAGTATTTATCTTTCTCTGCCTGGCTTATTTCACTTAACATTATGTCCTCCAGGTTTATTTATGTTGCTGCAAAGGACAGGATTTCATTCCTTTTTATGGATGAATAGTGTTCCATTTTATATATATACCACATTTTCTTTATCCATTTACTCATTCATGGACACTTAGGTTGGTTCCATATCTTGGTTATTGAAAATAGTTCTGAAATAAATGTGGATATGCAATTATCCCTTAGATATACTGATTTCCTTTCCTTTGGATAAATAATAATTTTATTTGAATGGAAGTGGTTAAAATATATTTTAAATGCAAGTGAGAAGAATCTAGTTCAGAGAAAGAGAAGGATTATTCAAGACAAGGAATGGATGCTGGTTAGTGTAAGGTTCCTACAAAAGCAGGAGGTGATGTGATTCAAAATACAGAAGGAGGAATAGACTTTGCCTGTAGGAGTGATAGGTCCCCCTCAGTTACAATGTGGAAAAAGGAGGATGGGGGAAAAACAGATGATGTAGGTAATTTGGAATATTTGGTAGGGAGTTCCTGTCTGATGTTTTCTATTTTCTATGTGAAGTTTGAAATGTAGTCATATGCTTTGAGATAAAAGATTTGAGGATGAGGACTAAATGTCTGAGTAGAATAATAAAGTTTCAAACAAATATGATAGTGTATGAGAAAGCATGTTTTGTAGGGGCAAGTAATAGGATTACCAGATGGTGTGAGATGAATTGTACAATTTAAAACTGACATTCATGAATTTCATTGTCAAAAATATGCTGTTTTCCTTGAATTTCTTCAGCAATGCTCAGAGAGTAGTAGTGCATAAGCATGGGGGAGGGGATATTTGGGTCTATTGAAGGTAGATATTTTGCAAAAGAGGAGCTACTGAAATGTAGAGAGACAAGAGCAAGTAGTTCATTGGCCTGACAGATATTGAAATGGCAGGCCATTAAATCTATGGTGGATGGGAAGGTAAATAGAGAAAGGTTAGGGCATAGAATTAGAAAAAAATTATAGAAGTCAAGAGGCTGGACATTTCAATAAGTTTCAGGATTAGTTTTCTGCATGGAATAGTAGAAATAGTAAACTAGAAGCAGAAGAGGTTTTGGACACAGTGGAATGCTTGAGTGACATTGAAAAAGGCATACTTAACCACTTCGGAACCAGCGTGGACTATAATCAACAGCCACGGATGAACGCGAGCGTGGACTTTAGCCCACAGCCGTGATATGAAGGTGCACAGCCGAGCGTTGACTTTAGTCGATAGCCAAAAGCTTTTACTTTTATCTCTGCAGTTGCAGTGTGTACGTTCAGCTAATAAGTTACTACAAATCTGTGACCTTTTAAAAAGTCCTTACTAGGAGTTATTATAGTTATTTTCCTAAAGCTGCCTGTAAAGTAAAACATGCTTTCAGGGCTTTAAAGCTTTCCTAATCACATAAGAACAAAACAGATTCATCATCAATGCACAGCACAAACTATCATGCAGACTATGAGTGCCGGCTGTGGGCATGGTTTCGCGGCCAGTGAGCGCCGTACCGAAGTGGTTAATGATATTGGTGAGGTCCAATATGTGATGATGGTAGTGGATGGCTGAGGAATAGTAAAGGAAGTCATTGGAGATAATATAGGCCAATCTCAGGCCAGGGTATTGAAATGAGTATGTAGACTTGGAAGAAACCAAGAGTGTTAAAAAGAAGACTGAATATTTTTCTAAGGCCTTCACTAAAGAGGGTTTAAAATATAGGTTTTATTATTATTCAGGTATGGTGAAGACAGTAGATAAGGTAATGACTGCCATTGGAACTATCTTTATACCACCATATCTAAAGAGAAAAATGCATGTCATGCCATTGGTGGGGGGCTGGCACACAGAGAAGCATTGGGGTCAGTCAAGAGTGCAGGAAGGCCGTGGGAAGATCAGCCACTTCTCCCTGTGAAACCGGGTCCTTTAGGTAATAGCCACCACAGAGGATAAGAAATAGAGAGAATAAAGGAAATAAAAGAATATACAGAGATGAAGGTATAGTTTTATAGGTTTACATAAAGAAATTAGGGTAAAGCAAGGGTACTCAGGAGTCTCCACTACATCTCTGTCAGGAGTGAAGCCTTGAGGTTAGATTCAAAAAGGTTTTTATAATCACAGATATTTACATAATAACAGGTAGTGCTGTTGCTATGGGTAACAGATTTACATAGCAGGCAGTTCAAGTTCCAGCAGTAACAGATTTACATAACAACAGGTAGTTTCTGTTTGGGTTAAAAGTTTTTCAAAGAGCTTCTAACAATTTCTAATCTATTCTAACTATGTGAACAAACAGTTACAAAATCTTTTAAGGACTAACTTCTAAGTTCTAAGAGATAGCTATCAATTAACAGAGGGGTAATATAGAGATATACTGGCTGTATATTTCTTTTATCTAGTTACTGTGGATGTGAGACAGATAGTCAGGAGAAAGCAGGAAGCCCAACTCTACATTCTAAATTTCTCATAAATACAAGGGTGGGTCTCTGGGCTGGGGTGCTCATTGTTCCAGCTCCCATCCTATGACACCAGGTATTTACCTGTCTTGTCTTTCAAGATCAGGGAGGCGTCACAGATCTGAGATAATGAGAAGCCTCTTGGAATGCATCCCCACTGGAGCTTTGAGAAACTCTCCCAAGGTGAGGCAGCCCTTGATATGCAAACTAAAGATTTCACATATTCCTTCAGAGCAAAGCACTGCAAAACTCCTGAAATCAATTCTGTCTTTAATATAACAATATTGGGCAATACAATAAAATAATAATCTTACAAGCCACATCTCATTAATTCCTCAATCATCTTCCCTCAACACAGGAGGAAGAGGCAGTAAGGGAAAATATGGGCAAGAGCCTTTACGGTGGTTGCCATGGGAAGTAGCAGGCAAGGCAGAGTAAACAGGTTTAGGATTGGGTAGTTTGAATAACTTCAGCAGGTTTTGGAGGATAGGGGTTGTTCCTGGTTGTCTACTACATGGACCTGGGTGATAAAGGCAGGTGAACAGTGGCCTGAAATTTCAGAGCCTTATAAAGGAGGTGGTTGGGGATATGGGCTCTGAACTGGCTTGTTTGCATTTGAATGGTGTGTTCTCAGGTGAGAAATTAATATCTCTAGGAATTAGCTAACCCTGAGAGGCAGCAGTCATACCAGTATTAATAAAGCCTCTGATGTCAAAACATCAAAATACAAAAAAAAAATAAGCATGGTTAATACAGAAAGGTAGAGAATTATCAAGATGTTAGTAACTGCAAGAGGGAGAACATAGTGAAATAGTATGGACATTGGAGGAGTAAGTTTGTTTGTTTGTTTGTTTGTTTTCTAAGAGGTTGGGAAATTAATAGTCTGGAAAGCAACACTAGGGAGTGAATAGGATATGAAACCCACTGACAAACTCCAAGATGCATAGAAGGAGGGGAGTGGAATAAGCAAAATAGTATCTACTTGAAAGGACTATAGGGGGCAATAATGTCTTCAGAGGAAATTCTGTTCGGAGTTTAAAAATAAAAGGTCAGGAACATACTCAGAGAAGTGGTTGAGGCTGCAAGGACACTTGTTCATTTTATTTTTTTAAAAGTCAGAAGCCACGTTGTAAAAGTTTACCAAGAGGGTTTTGGTGATAGGGAAAGAAAGTGAAAAGATTTATAGGGACAATGGTGCAAGAAAGGATAGATGATTGGTAGAGAGAATTTACAGTTTGGACATTAAAGATGAAAATAGCTAGAAGAGACATATGTCATTTCCATTCTGTTATGTTTACTGGTTAAAACTGTTATTAGGAAAAGAAAATAATTGAATGAGGAGGGCAAGGTACTACAAGTCACCGTTCAAACACTTGGATACTGAAGTCATCCAGGATGATGTTAAAGCTTCCAAGATCAGATTTGCTAAAGCCTTCAGTAGGTGAGGATGTGGGCCATGCCTGTTATACAGCATGTCCAGATTGATGGAAACTATGAACCAAACATTAAACGCATGTAAAGCATTTTGAATTTTGTAATGAAGCATGTTTTCTTAGATATCTTCTTACATATAATTTAGGATTATTAAAAATTATTTTGGTATCTCTCTTCCACAAGAATTTTCAACTCTGCACATATTCATATATCACTTCAATCACTGGTCATTTTGCAAAGAAATTTCTAGGTCCAGAACATATAGTAGAAATAGTAGAAATAACACATTTTAGTGGCATAGCTCAACTTAACCTTTAAAGATGCTACTGATTTTTTTGTCAGTTTCCTTGTCAGTATCAAATTGGTTATTGCTAAGGACATTATAGGACTATGCCAGAAAAAGCACAGAAGTGTGAGAAGTAGGAAGACACAAAGGAAGTGACAAAGATTTTTATAAAACATAGGATCCTTTGATACAACAAATTCAATGCGAGAAACAAAAAGATAACAACTTCCCCACCCCTTATTTTTAACAAGTCCCTAGATAGGTAACAGAAACCTTCAATATGTCAGTCCATGGCAAAGAAAATGTTCTGAAATCTCTTTTCTTTTGCAACAAAAACTAGTCCTGATTTAGTCAAAGAGAAACTGTGAAAGAACTGTCCCCTGACAACAGTGCCCTTTAGAGCATAAAAACTAAAAGTAGAGGCTGGGTGAGAGAGAGAAGAAAGATTGAATGTGTGCTTGGGCTCTAGTCAAAATACCTTGGCAGGGCACAAGAAGGAAGATTATAAAAATGAAAAGATTGGTTACAATAAAAATGATTAAGGGATAAAACCAATACTCAAGACCTACTGGTAGAATTTTTAGGAGAATATAATTTGTAGAGAGAGAGACTGAAAATACAAATTAGAGAAAGGAAAAGAAAGAGAGACACTGAGATTGAGTTAATAAAAAATATCCCAGGCTTCAGTTTAAAAGGTAGATTTTACAGCAACATGGATGGAACTGAAGGCTATTATCTTGAATGAAGCATCTCAGAATGTCAAATACCACATGTTCTCAGTTATAGTGGGTGCTAAATAATGTGTACATGTGGTTATTGAGGGTGGAATGATAGACATTGGATATTTGGAAGAGTGGGGATGGGTGGGTGGTGAGAAATAACTTACTGGGTGTACAACATACATTATTCAGGTGATGAATATACTAAAAGCCCAGACTCTACCACTGCACAATATATCACAATATATCACAAGCTCAAAATTGTGCTTATACCCCTTAAACTTATAGAAATAAAACATTTATAAACACAGTAATAAGTTAGATTTTTCCAATAAAAAATAAATTTTATTTTTTTAATATTTTTTCAGCTGTAGTTTTTTTTATTTCAGCATATTATGGGGGTACAAATGTTAAGGTTACGTATATTGCCTATGGCCCTCTCCCCCTTCGAGTCAGAGCTTCAAGCTTGACCATCCCCCAGACAGGGCACATCCCACTCATTGTATTTTAAAAGGTAGTATCTCACTACCTAAAATGCCATATTTTGACCAGAAACATGCAAATAGGAATTTCCTTGTTAGTATGGACAAGTCATTGTTAGCATCTTTGTTTTATGTGCCTATTTCAGAAAAGTTTCATTGTTAACCAATGAATCTGGTATATCACATTTGGACCATGATGAGTGAAAGTGTAGGAAACTATGATTTGGAGAGGACAGATAGGTAAAAAATGCCCTGAAGCAAAGGGACAGGGGTAGGATTGCCAGATAAAATACATAACACCCAGTTAAATTTGAATTTCACATAAACAACAAATACTATTCTGCATGATATGCTAATACTAAAATATTATCCATTGTTTATATGGAATTCAAATTCAACAGAGTGCCCTGTATTTTTACTTGTCAAATCTCGCAATCCTAGACATGGGATGAGGTAAGTGAGGAAATTCAACTGATTAGAAATACAAGAGAGCAGAGTTGCTTGGCAGAGTGGGATGACCCCAACTGAAGAGAAGTGGTATGTGCTGACTCATTTTTTCCTCATAAAAATCAGCTACAATGGACAGAGGCTCATATTGAATCGTATAATCTTACATTTATTCATGCAATTACATGATACATTTACTCTGGCAATGATACAATTCACACAATCATATGGTACATTAATCATGCAGTATTCATGATCATAATGTATATTTTTATTCAAAATTAATTCTATATAAAGTTTAGCTTTGAGAGCCCAGATATTATGCTGGACCAATTGGAAATTGGCAGTCTTTAATTATATCATGGAATTTGGATAGTATTACATATTTTTTTTATCAGTATCTGTTCTCTTTGCTAAATTTTGACATGATTAATTGCCTCCAGTAATTAACTGAAATACCCCATGTCTCCAGCCAAGTTTGCTCTCTTCCCAGTCACCTTTAATTAGGTAACACTTTCCTAAGATTGTCAAGTATATGTCACCAAAAAATATTCTTCCACCTTCCATTGAGCCTTAACCATTTCCAAATTTAACATTCATTTGAATAAAAATTCCCACATATGATTATTCCTGTAACTTTGATGCTGGATGTATCTCTAGGCTTTCATCCTCTTTTGTGTTTATCTTATTGAAAATCCCTGATTTTTCTGATTGAATTTCTTGAATTTTAAATTCTGACGTATAATTATTATTTCAGCATTTTTTCTCAGTTATTTCAAATCAATATAAGCTGGTAGCACACCTACTATGGAAAAGTCTCTAATCAGATATTTGATTCTCATTTTACATGGGAAAATTATATTAGATTTTTCAAGTATAATTGTCCGTCTTATAAGAACTTGAATGGCTTTGGCCACATTCCTTAATAACAGCACATGGCTGTAATAATTTATGCTTTTGTTGTAGCAACAGAAGGCCAGCTTTCCTGAAAAACTCAGCCCTCAACCTATCCCATTCATGTTGGCTCCCTAACAATACCCTCTTAGGTAAACAGTCGCACACTGTTATTGGACAACCACCCAATTTTGCCCTAAATAATGAATAAATCACAACCAAAAAGAAAATAGTTTTTTTAAAATCAAAATTTAGGTCACCTGGTTGCCAGTAAGAGCATCCTATTAAAGATACACATTGGTCATTGAATCATATATGTTTCTAGGCCTAGAACCTAAAATATCATTATAGCTAATTTGTGTCATTAGGCCAATGAATGCAACACTTCTCAAACCATCATGTGCTCAGAAATTACCTGGAGTTCATGTTAAATGTCAGGAATTGATAAAGTGTTCTGGGACAGAACCTGAGATTCTACATTTTTAACAAACTCCTGGGTGATGCCATCAGCCCACACACCAAAGTTTGAGTAGCAAGGGTCTAAATCAGTCTGGTCTAATAGAAATGGTGAAGCAAGCTCAAGTGTAATTTTATATTTTCTAGTAGCCACAGTACAAAAGGAAAAAAGGGATGATAAATCTTACCAGTGCATTTTATTTAACCCAATATTATAAAATGTTATCATTTCACTAAGTAGTTTATGTAAAATATTAATGAGATATTTTACTTTCCCTTTATTTTCATATTAAGTCTTCAAAATCCAGTATCTATTTTACCATAACAGCATATCTCAATTTTTCCTGGCCACACATCAAATGCCAATAGCCACATGTGGTTAATAGCTACTGTATTGAATAACACAGATCTAAACTATTCATAATAGGTGGCAATATGTCCTTTTTCAAGAAAGGAGCTTTGGACAAAAATGGTGGAGTAAAGGTAAACTCCTGGATTCCTGCTCCCAGAGAAAGAGGCATAGATCTCAGTCTGCTGCACATGAGTGGATTGCTCCCCCACAAGAACAGCATTGTGAATTGGCAGAGAATCAGCGTGGGGCACACAAAACAGGAAAAAAAAAGGTGAACGGGAGATAGGATCACCAAATCTGGAGAGTGCAAGACAAACAATAGAGAATAGAGTGTGGGACAGCTGCACCCACCTAGCCAGCGAGTGGAGTGTGATCAGACCCACAGGAGAATGTCTTGCTTCCCCACTGACCTCCACACCCACTCAGACAGGGACCTGCCTGATGTTGGTGTGAAATTGCAGCAGGAGACGTGGGGCTCTGTGGAGAGGAGACAATAGCGGGAAGCATCTTGAACTCCCCAGAGCTCTGTGCCAGGACTCCACTGGGTCGGGGAGGGACTGGTCTGAGCTACTGCTGGAGGTAGTTAGGAGACAGGTAACTTCCCTCTAGCACTCAGCTGGTCCAGATCAACGGAGGTGAACACTAAGTAGGGAACTGTAACCTGGAAACCACTGTGGGAGAATAGGCCTGCTCAGGGTGGGTCAGAAAGAGTGAGAGCTCCTGTTGTACAGGCATGAGATTGTGAGAGAGTGACATAAAAGAGACCACAGGTCATCCTGAAGACTCAGCTTCCTGACCCGGCACCAGCCAACTCTTGAACATTCACCCCCAGTGCTAGCGCTCTGCGGGCGGGTGATTGCCAATTTGGGGTCCACACCCAGCTGCTGTGGAGTGATATGGTGTCAGGTATCTCCCTTCCCCCAGCCTATGGAATCTTGGGACAAGCTCCAGCCTTACACCACCTATGGTCACCAAGCCAGGCCCATATTGATGGGTGAATTCTGAATACTTCCCTAGTTGTGGGAGGCTAATGCCCGTGGGACTTACAGGCACTGGGGTGCTGGGTGGGCTGGGGCACCATCCCCTCCCCCTAGCCAGCATCTTTCGCACTGAAAGTGGTAGGTTCCACCTCTAAAGGTATGGTGAGACAAGAAAAGCCACTTTCCCTCTGCAACTAGTGTGAATCCGTGGGGACTTGGCATAGATCAATAGTTGACAGCCCAGTGACTTTGCTTGTCAGATCTGTTTAGGTCATCCACTAGGATCATAACTCTGGGGCTGGATTTCATCCTACGGTCAGCTGCCAAGAGTGGTGTCCATGGTTAGGGAACAAAAATCCTGGCAGGAGGCCAAAACAGGCTCCCCAAGTAACCTCTCACATCAGGAGAAGCCTGCAACCTGTGGTAGAAGAACGCTGAACAACATATTATCTGCTCTCCCTTCTGGCAGATCAAGCAACCATAGAAGTACACACATCCAAGCTGGCAGGCAGCATCTGTGAACAGCCTTGCTCCTACAGTATCTACTGGAACAGAGCCTACACAGGGTGTGTTACTTTCCAAATGAAAACTGAAAGCTGGGAAGCAATGGCTGATCCAGATAGGAAGGACTCAGTGAAAGAACACTGGAAGTATGAAGAATCAAATGGAAAGCACACCTCGAGAGGAACACCAGCTCTCTAGCAAAGGACATTAATCAAATTCAGAACAATAAGATGACAAAAGAATCTCAAACATGAATTGTAAGAAAACTCCATGATATGCAAGAAAAAATGGATAACCAACACAAAGAAACAACACACACACACACACACACACACACACAAACAGGATGTGGAAGAAAAATTCACTAAAGAAATTAAAATGTTAAAAAAAATATAAAACTGAACCCCTGGAAATGAAGAATGTATTCAGAGAACTATAAAACACAGTGAAAAGGCTTGGAGATGCAATGCAAACAGGAAGACATCACGACATGCAGTCATCAGACTGACCAAAATATCAACTAAAGAGGCTCTTCTACGAGCTGTAAGATGAAAGAAGCAAGTAACACACAAAGGAATGCCAATCTGAATAATGCCAGACTTCTCTACTGAAACCTTACAAGCAAGGAGAGACTGGGGCCCCACTCTCAATCTTCTGAAACAGAATAATGCCCAGCCTAGAATCTTGTGCCCTGCAAAACTAAGTTTTGTATATGAAGGAGAAATCAAGACATTCTCAGATAAGCAAAGACTGAGGGAATTCGCCAAGACAAGACCAGCCCTCCAAGAAGTACTCAAAACAGACTTACACACAGATCAGCACAATAAACACTCATGAATGTAAAACCACTCAAAAGCTAAATATCAAAGCCTAGTTACCACAATGGCTCAAGAGAGAAAACAAAACAAGAAAGTTCAACCGAACAGGATGAACAGAAATCTGCCCCACCTATCACTTATCTCAATAAATGTGAATGGCTTGAACTCCCCACTTAAGAGACATAGGCTGGGTGAATGGATAAAAAATAGAAGCCAAGTATCGGCTGCCATCAGGAAACACATTTAACCTGCAAGGATGCGGTTAGACTAAAGGTAAAGGGGTAGAGAACAATATTTCAAGCAAACAGAAGCCAAAAGAAAGCTGGAATGGTTCTGTTGATTTCAGATAACTTAGTTTTTAAATCAACAAAAGTAATAAAAGACAAAGAAGGTCATTATATAATAATGAAGGGTACAGTACAACAAGAAGACATAACAATTCAAAATATGTATGCATCCTACTTAGATTCACCCAGATTCATAAAGCCAACTCTACTTGATCTAAACAAATGGATAAACAATAACACCATAATAGTCAGAGACTTTAACACCCCACTAACAGCACAGGACAGATCCTCCAAACAGAAAATTAACAAAGAAATAATGGACTAAAACAAAACTCTAGAACAAATGGGCCTGACATTTACAGGACATTCTACCCAAAATCCACTGAATATACCTTCTTCTCATCAGCTCATGGGACATTCTCTAAGATTTACTATATACTAGGACACAAAGCATATCTCAAACAATTTAGAAAAACAGAAATTATACCATGTATCTTTTCAGATCGCAATGGAATAAATGTAGAAATCAACGCTAACAGGAACTCTCATTTCTACACAAAGTCATGAAAACTACACAACCTTCTGCTGAATGATCACTTCATAAATGAGGAAATCAAGATGGAAATCAAAAGATTCTTTGAACTAAATGACAAAAGAGACACAAGTTATCAAAACCTGTGGGACACAGCTAAAGCAGTCCTGAGAGGAAAGTTTATTTCCATAAATGCCTATATCCAAAAGTTGAAAAGATGACAAATAGACAACCTAATGAATCATCTCAAAGAGCTGGAAAAAGAAGAACAGACTGACCCCAAACCCAGCAGAAGAAGTGAAATCATTAAGATCAAATCAGAACTAAATGAAATTGACAACAGGGAAACTATAAGGAAGATTAATAAAACAAAAAGTTGTTTCTTTGAAAAAATAAACAAGATTGACACACCTTTGGCTACACTAATGAATAGCAGAAAATAAAAATCTCTAATAAGCTCTATCAGGAACAATAAGGGAGAAATTACAACGGATGTCACGGAGATACAAGATATAACTTATGGATACTACAATAACCTCTATGCACAAAAACTGAAAAATGTGGAGGAAATGGACAAATACTTAGAAACACAGAGCCTCCCTAGGCTCAACCAGGAAGAAATAGAATTCCTGAACAGACCAATATCAAGTACTACAATTGAAACAACAATAAAAACCTTCCTAAAAAGAAAAGTCCCAGACCAGATGGTTTCACACCCGAATTCTACCACACCTACAAAGAAGAAATGGTGCCTACCCTGAAGAAATTATTCCACAACATTGTGAAGGATGGAATCCTACCTGATTCATTTTATGAAGCAAAAATAACCCTGATACCAAAACCAGGAAAGGATGCAACAAAAAAAGAAAACTACTGACTAATATCCCTAATGAATATAGATGCAAAAATTCTCAACAAAATTCTAGCTAATTGAATACAGGTGCTTATCAAGAAAATAATTCATCACAACCAAGTGGGCTTCATCCCAGGGATGCAGGGATGGTTCAACATATGCAATTCTATAAAAGTAATTCACCACATAAATAGGAGAAAAAAATTCCTTATGATCCTCTCAATAGATGAAGAAAATACATTTGAAAAAATTGAACACACTTTTATGATAAGAACACTTATAAAATAAGCATACACAGGGCTTATCTAAAAGTGATACATGCCATATATTACAAACCCACAGCCAACATCATACTGAATGGGGAAAAATTGAAAGCATTCCCACTTAGAACTGGAACAAGTCAACGTTGCCCATGATCTCCACTTCTATTCAACATACTGCTGGAAGTCCTTTCTATTGCAATTAGACATCAGAGCAGAATTAAAGGTATCCAAATGGGGGCAGAAGAGATCAAACTCTCACTCTTTGCTGATGATATGATATTATATGTAGAAAACCTCAAGGATTCAGCCAAAAGACTCCTGGAATTGATAAATGAATTCAGTAAAGTCTCAGGATACAAAATCAATACACACCAATCAGAGGCATTCATATATGCCAATAGCAGTCATACTGAGAACCAAATCAAAGACTCAATACCCTTCACAATAGCAACAAAGAAAATAAAGTACCTAGCAATATATACAACTAAGGAGGTAAAAGACTTCTACAGGGAGAACTATGAAACACTGAGGAAGGATATAGAAGAAGTTGTAAACATGTTGAAAAACATACCATGCTCGTGGGTTGGCAGAATCAAAATTGTTAAAATGTCTATACTACCCATGGTGCTCTACAGATTCAATGCAATCCCTTTTAAAATACCAACATAATTTTTCACAGTTATAGAAGAAATAATGTTATGTTTCTTTTGGAACCAGAGAAGACTCCTTGTAGCAAAAGCAATCCTAGGCAATAAAAAAAAAAAGAAATGGGAGGCATCAATTTACCAGACTTCAAGCTATACTACAAGGATATAGTAATTAAAACAGCTTGTGTCTGGCAAAAGAAGAGGGATATTGATCAGTGGAACAGAAGTGAGGACTCAGATATAAAACCACACTCATATAGCCATCTAATCTTTGACAAAGCAAACAAAAACATACACTGGGGAAAAGAATCCTTATTCAATAAATGGTGCTGGGAAAACTGGATAGTCACATGTAGAAGACTGAAACAGGACCCACACCTTTCACCTCTCACAAAAATCAACTCACGCTGGGTAACAGACTTAAACCTAAGGTGTGGAACTATTAGACTTCTAGAGGAAAACGTTGGAAATACTCTTCTAGACATTGGCCTAGGGAAAGAATTTATGAGAAAGACCCGAATAGCAACCACAGCATCAGCAAAAATAAATAAATGGAACCTGATCAAATTAAAAAGCTTCTGCACAAAGAATTTGTCACAAGAGCAAACAGACAACCTACAGAATGGGAGAAAAATTTTGTATGCTACTCATCTGATAAAGGGTTGATAACTAGTATCTCTTTAGAACTCATTAAACTCAGCAAGAAAAAATCAAACAACACTATCAAAAAGTGGGCAAAGGACATGAACAGAAAGTTACATATGAAAAAATGCTTAACACTTCTAATTACCAGGGAAATGCAAATCAAAACCACAATCAGATATCTCTTATCTCCAATGAGAATGGCTTTTATTCAAAAGTCCCAAAACAATAAAAGTTGGCATGGATATGGATAGATAGGAACACTCCTACACTGCTGGTGGGACTGCAATCTAGTGCAACCTCTGTGGATAGCATTATGGAGATACCTTAAAGTGATACAAGTTGATCTACCATTTGATCCAGCAATAGCATTACTGGACATCTACCCAAAAGAACAAAAGACATTCTATAAAAAAGACATCTGCACTCGAATGTTTGCAGCAGCACAATTCAAAATCGTAAAGATGTGGAAGCAGCTGAAGTGTCCATCAATACATTACTAGATTAATATAATATGGTATATGTATACCATGGAGTTTTACTCAGCCACAAAAAAACAAGGGTGATATAGCACCTGTTGTATTTTCCTGTATAGAGCTGGAACCCATACTACTAAATGAAGTATCCCAAGAAAGAAAAAACAAGCACCACATGTACTCATCATCAAATTGGTGTCACTGATCAACACCTAATTGCATACATAGGAATAAAATTTATTGGGCATTGGGCAGATGGGAGGTGGGAGGTTGGGATGGTTATATACATATAAAATTAGTGCGATGCCCACTGTCTGGGAGATGGACACACTTGAAGCTCTTACTCGGGGGGCGGGGGGGGTGCAAGGGCAATATATGTAACCTAAACATTTGTACCCCCATAATATGCAGAAATAGTGAAAAAAAGAACAGAGCTTTTACACTTTATAAAGTTTAAGTACCATTAATGGAAATAAATTCTTCCTCGTGTTTCAAATGAAATCACAGTTTTTGCCCTATTTTAAAACCATATGCTATTTTTCCATTCCCTTGTGACTAGAAAATAACTATTTATGCCTTATCCATAACACAATCACTTCTTGCACTTGAATAAGAATAATAGATAATACTAATGCTTTATAAATGCCAAACTCTTTTTAAAGTGCCATATACATACACAAAAACATATATATAATTTAACAATCTCTGTGACTCTATGAGATAGATGCTATTTTCATCATCTTCACTTTAGAGTTGTAGTAATTCAAGGCAAAGTAACTTGCCTGAAATCACATAAATATTAACTAGTCCTACCAGTTTTTAAACCAAGGCAGTCTGTCTTCAGAATCCTTGATTTTGACCACTACCTTTCTTAAATGGTGAAAAAAAATATTCAGTTCATTCATTGGGGTGCCATGCTTTTGGATGGATATATTTGCACGACAGGAAATGTTCTACAAAATAGACTTGAGAATTTCAATGCGGCAAGTTGGACATTACACAGATATCATTTATCCCTGCTATTATTTATGTGGAAACTAATTCCATATCTCATAGGTAATTCATTGCTTAAGGAATGATCATTGTAATTAAAATAAAATCCCTGCACAGGACTTTTGATTGATTAAATATTTTCTCCTTTTTTTTTCATATTTCTGGCTATAGCATACCACACAGTCTAGTTATTTAAGTAGTAGCAAAAAATTCTATTTGTCTCTCTGTCTGTATATATGCAAGTATTTTAATTAAACATTCATGCTTATGAGGATAGGCAAATGCATATACTTGCAGATTAAAGACGTTTATGAAAACTGCTAGTTAAAATCTGACAATGTTCTCTAATTCATTTGCAAATCTGCAAATCCAGTGACAAATCAAATGCTGTACTGTTATGAGGAAAAAAATGAACAACAGACACAAAAAACATTTATGTGAGTGTTCATGGTGGACAGGAAATATTATTGTACATGTATCCAGGAGAGTCTTGTAGACCAGGAACAAGGGTAGGTGGATTGGTTAACATCCCCCTCCCTTGCATCTTGGACTGTTGGTGTGCTCCTGAGCTGCTAGGGACACATTCTGCTGATGCAAGCCCAGAGATAGCTTCTGGCAGTGAGCAGAGACCTTCTTGTGGCCAGGGCACCTGGCTCCTGGCCATTCCCTGGGTGCCTCTCGACCCACAGGCCCAAACTGGACAGCAGGCGCCATATTGTTAATCTACCCACCATGTGCTTTATCTTCCCCAGGGGGCCTCAACCACTCAGGTTCATCTTGTCCATACCCACACAGACATTTTCCAACTCTGGTGCAGACTGCAGGAACCACAGGAGACCAGTGGGTCTTCAGTGATCTGCATGATTCCAGAGCCTGGTGATTCTGGGTGGACTGCCTCCCAGACAGAGGGTTAGATATTACCAGAGGGTGAACTTTCCTTCACTTAGACTCTTTTTCCCCCTTCCCCTCCCCAACCCATGCTGCCAAGAGAGACAATTGATCCACCCCACTGAAACTTCCATAGGGAATGGGGCTCAGACCTTTCCTTTTGGGATCCAGCATCAGACTAATAGGTGCTTGGACTATGAGCTCCCTGCCTGCTGGTCATTCCTGGTGCTGTTTGCCTGATGACTCCAACTGCGCCAGACACACTCTGAGGCGGAGGGACATTGAACTGTCTTGGGCACCCTGTGAGAGACTTGGGATCAGTATCTTTCTCCCTGGCATGGTCAGGGACTGATCTCCAGAGATTGTGGTAAAGGCTCAGAGGACAGATCCTGTACACCCAGGCCTCAATCACATCTCCCTGGGGGCCAGAGGGGATATTTGTGAATTAGTATTTCCAGGTTGGGTGTCTACAAGGGAAGCTCAGGGGTGAGAGTGCAGAGAGGGTCCTAGCTGCTGTGTGCTCACAGGGTACCCCTTCTCTGATGAGAGGGCCACTCATTTAGCTCAGGCAAGCATCCTGGGCAGGGAACATCCCGACCCACATCACAGTTGTGGGGGAGTTCTGCTGGCTTGAGGTCCTGCCTGTGGCAGAGGGCTGGGAGAAACCATGGGATAGAGGAGCATGGAAAAGAGTGCGACCTGCTCCAGACTGCCAGATTGTGGGTCTCAGACAGCACCACCTTCACAGACATACTTTCTAGTTGAGTTACGCCCCTTCAGGCCCTCCTTGGTAGCTTTGCTCAAAGGTGGAGAACAGAACTTTGACCCCTGATAAAAGCACTTGTGGAGGTTGAGGGCAGGCTTTCCCAACCCAGCCATGCCCAGCCTCACTCCCCTACCCACCCCTGCTAACATGGAGAATAAGGACACACCTGGAAGTCCCAGGGCCCCACCCACCACCTAGGGCACTAGAGTGTTTCTCCTGATGAACAAGGGCTGGTTACAGGACCCAAAACAATATTGCACCCCATTCCTTCTGGCAAGTGCCACCTACTTACACGGAGATAAATTTGCACACTCTTTTATTGCATTTACTGACTCATACAGAGTGTGGTCGATTCTCACCCATAAGTACCACCTACTGGCTCAGAGATTAAACTGGGGAGGTTATTACCTAAACAAAAGAAAATACAAAGGTAAGAAGCAACAGCTGCTCTACATGAGAAGAAATCAGTGAAAGAACACTGAAAGTATGAAGAATCAAAGCAAAAAGATAACCCCAAAAGGGAACATCAGCTCTCTAACAAAGGATACCAACCAAAATCAGAATATTGAAATGACATATGAAGAATTTTGAGCATGCATTGTAAGGAAGCTCAATGAAATGCAAGATAAGAAACCACAAAAACAATGCAGGCCATGACTGAAAAATTCATCAAGGATATTGAAATAGTAAATAAAAATCAAAGAGAATTTCTGGACATGAAAAATTCATTCGAGGAATTACAAAACACAGTGTAAAGCATTAATAGGTTAGATAAAGCAGAAGAAAGAATCTCAGAGAAGAGAACACATTTAAATTCAATAAGTCAGTCATACAGAGAGAACATAGAAATAAGAGAAAGGAGAAAAGCCTTCAAGAAATATGGGATTATGTGAAGAGGTCTAACATGAGAATCATAGACCTCCCTGAGGGTGAACAAGAAAATACACAAGGTATGGATAATTTATTTGACAGAATAATTGAGGAAAATTTCCCCGGCCTTGCTAGAAATCTAGATATGCAGGTAACAGAAGTTCAAAGGACCCCCAGGAGATTCATTGAAAAGATGCAAGCACCATGACACATAGCCATCAGACTGGCCAAAATAAACACAAAAGAAGCTCTCCTGTGAGCTGTAAAGTGAAAGAAGCAGGTAACTTACAAAGCAAACCCATCAGACTAACTATGCATTTCTCAACTGACACCTTAGAAGCAAGAAGGGAATGGGGTCCCATTCTCAGTCTTTTCAAACAGAATAATTCCCAGCCTAGAATTTTGTATCTTGCAAAATTAAGTTTCTTATATGAGGGAGAAATAAAGACTTTCTCATACAAGTGAACACTAAGGGACTTTGTCAAGACAAGACCTGCCCTGCAGGAACTACTCAGAACTGCATTATACACAGATCAGCAAAATAGACACTCCCAAGTGGAAATTCACCCAAAAGCTAAAGGATAAAGCCAGATACCACAATGGCTCATGAGATAAAACAAAACAAAAAAGTTCTACTCAATAGGATGAGAAGAAACCTTTTATCAATTCTTACAATAAATGTGAATGGTTTGCATTCCCCACTGAAGAGACATAGGTTGGCCAAATGGATAAAAATAAATAAGCAAAATCTATTCTATCTTGAGGAAACCCACCTAACCCACAAGGCTTGACTCAGACTCAAGTTGAAGGGATAGAAAAAAATATTACACAAAAAATAGAAACCAAAAGAAAGCTGGTATAGCAGTTCTCATATCAGATAACTTAATCTTCAAATCAACATGAGAAATGAAAGACAAAGATAGTCATTATACAATGGTATAGGGAACAATTCAACAAGAAGTTATAAGAATTCTAAATATTTATGCACCTAACTCAGGTACACCCAAATTCATAGAGAAAATCCTACTTGATCTAAACAAAATAATAAATAGTTGCACCATAATAGCTGGGGACTTCAAGCCCACATTGACAGAACAGGAGAGACCCTGTAAACAGAAAATAAACAAAGAAACATAGGGGTTAAACAGAACCCAAGAACAAATGTGTCTTACAGACATTTATAGAACATTCTACCCAAAGACCACTGAACATATGTCCTTCTCATCAGCTCATGGGACATTTTCTAAGATTGACCTACCCCACAAAACATGTCTAAACAAATTTTAAAAAATAGAAATTATAATAAATCAGACCACAGGGGAATAAAATTAGAAATCAACTCCAACAGTGACTCATCTCTATACAAAGTCATGGAAACTAAACAACCTACTTCTGAATGATACTCAGGTCAGGGAGAAAGTTAAAATGGAAATCAAAAGATTATTTGAACTAAATGATAAAGGGGACACAAGTTATCAAAACCTGTGGGACACATCTAAAGCAGTCCTGAGAGGAAAATTCATGCCCATAAATGCCTAAATCCAAAAGACAGAAAGATCACAAATCAATAATCTTATGAAGAGAACAAAAGACCCAGAAAAGGACAAACAAACCAATCCCCAAACCAGGATAAAAAACCAATAACCAAGACCAGAGCAGAACTAAATGAAATCGATAACAAAAGAAGTATATGAAAGATTAATGAAGCAAAAAGATGATTCTTTGTAAAGATAAACAAATTGACAAGCCACTCACTAGATTAACTAAAAGTTGAAAATGAAGGACTCTAATAAGCTCAATCAGAAATGAAAAAGGAAAAATTAGAACTGATACCATGAAATACAAAATATCATATCTTAATACTATA
The DNA here is from genome assembly GCA_008086735.1 of Cheirogaleus medius. NCBI lineage: Eukaryota > Metazoa > Chordata > Mammalia > Primates > Cheirogaleidae > Cheirogaleus > Cheirogaleus medius. The sequence goes on from VBSM01000656.1 coordinate 6,085,380, forward strand.
AAAACCTCTATGCACATAAACTTGAAAACATGGAGGAAATGGACAAATTCTTTGAAACATACAGCTTCCCTAGGCTCAATGAGGAAGAAATAGAATTCCTGAACAGACCAATATCAAGTACTGAAATGGAAGAAGTAATAAAAAAAATCCTAAAAAAAAGTCCTGGACCAGAGAGATTCACATCTGAATTTTTCCAGACATATAAACATCTGGTGCCTATTCTGCAGAAATTATTTTACAACATCAAGAAGGAAGGAATCCTCCACAACATGTTTTACAAAGCAAACATCACCCTGATACCCAAACCAAGAAAGGACTCAAGAAAAAAAGAAAACTACAGATCAATTATGCACATGAATATAGATGTAGAAATTGCAAATAAAATCTAAGCAAGCAGAATTAAGCTGTTCATCAAAAAAATAATCCATCACGACCACATTTGCTTCATCCCAGAGATGCAGGGATGGTTCAACATATTCAAATCTGTAAATGTAATTCAACACATGAATATAAATAAAAATAAATAATATATTATCCTCTTAATAGATGCAGAAAAAGCATCTGACAAAATTCCACACCCTTGTATGATAAGAACGTTTAACAAAATAGGCATAGATTGGACTTGCCTGAAAATGATAAACACCATATATGACAAACCCACAGGAGACATCATATTGAATGGGGAAAAATTGAAAGCCTTCCCACTTAGAACTGGAACAAAGCAAGGTTGCCTTCTATTACCACTTCTATTCAACATGCTGCTGGATGACCTAACAAGAGCAATCAGACAAGAGAAGGAAATTAAGGTCATCCAAATGGGGGCAGAAGAGGTCAAACTGTCACTTTCTCCTGGTGATATGATCTTATATCTAGAAAACCTCAAAGATTCTGCAGTGAAACTACTGGAATTGATAAACAAATTCAGCAAATTTCAGGTTACAAAATCAATATACACAAATCAGTAGCATTCCTATACACCAACAACAGTCAAACTGAGAACCAAATCAAAGACTCAATAACTTTCACAATAGTAACAAAGAAAATAAAATACTTATGACTATATTTAACTAAGGAGATGGAAAACCTCTACGGGGAGAACTATGAAACACTGAGGAAGGAAATAGCAGAGGACGTAAACAGGTGGAAAATCATACCAACCTCATGGATCATCAGAATCAACATTGTTAAAATGTCTACTCAAAAGAATTGTACAGATTCAATGCAATCCCTATCAAAATAGCAACATCATTTTTTCACAGATCTAGAAAAAAACAATTCTATGTTTGGTATAGAACCAAAGAAGATGCTGTATATCTAAAGCAACCAAAAAGAGCATGGTACTGGCAGAAGAGCAGAGACATAGACCAATGAAATAGGACTGAGAAGCCAGGTATAAAACCATCTTCATACAGCCATATGATCTTTGACAAAGCTGAGAAATACATACACTGGGGAGAAGAATCCTAATTCAATAAATGGTGTTTGAAAAATTGGATAGCAAAATGCAGAATGCTGAACCAGGATTCGCACCTTTCACCTCTCACAAAAATCAACTCATGGTGGAAAAAAGACTTAAATCTAAGGCAAGAAACCATAAGAATTTTAAAGGAAATTTTGGGAAAATGTGTATACACATTGGCTTAGGCAAAGAATTTGTGAAGAAAACCGCAAAAGCAATTGCAGCAAAACCAAAAATAAATAAATGGGATCTGATCAAATTGAAAAGCTTCTGCACAGCCCAAGAAACTATCACTGGAGTAAATATACAGTCTACAGAATGGCAGAAAATATTTGCGTGCTATACATCTGAAAAAGGGCTGATAACTAGAATTTATATAGAACCTTGGAAAATAAGTAAGGAAAAATTGAATAACACCATTAGAAAGTGGGCAAAGAACATGAACAGAAACTTTCCAAAGAAGACGGCTTAATGGACAAGAAACATGAAAAAATTCTCAACATCTCTAATCATTAGTGAAATGCAAATCAAAACCACAATGCGAGATCACTTAACTCCAGTGAGAATGCCTTTTATCAAAAAGTCCCCAAACAGCAAATGTTGGCATGGATCCGGAGAGATAGAAACACTCCTACACTGCTGGTGGAACTGCAAACTAGTACGACCTCTATGGAAAGTAGTATGGAAATACCTGAAAGAACTAAAAGTAGACCTGTCATTTGATCCAGCAATTGCACTACTGGGCATCTATCCAAAGGAAGAAAAGCCTGTAAAAAATACTGTAAAAATTTAACCTTAACAACATTTGTACCCCCATAATATGATGAAATTTTTAAAAAATCCTGTAAAAAGACATCTGCACTCGAATATTTATAGCAGCACAATTTGCAATAGCATAAATGTCAAAACAACCCAAGTATCCATCAATACATGAGTGGATTAAGAAAATGTGATATATGTGTACCATGGAGTATTACTCAGCCATTAAAAAAATGATGAACTACCTATTGCATTATCCTAGATGCAACTGGAGCCCCTTCTTTGAAGTATCACAAGAATGGAAAAACAAACACCACATGTATTCACCATTAAATGGTACTAATTGATCAACACTATTGTGTACATATGGGAAGTAACATTCATCAGGTGTCAGTCAGATGGGTGAGGGGAGGAGGAGATGGGTAAGTCCACACCTAATGGATGTGGTGTGCACTGTCTGGTGGATGGGCTTGCTTTTTTGGCAGTGCAAAGTCAATACATATAACCAAAGCATTTGTACCCCCATAATACTCTCTGAAACAAAAAGTAATAATGAAAAGTATTCATATTCCTGTCTACATATTTATGATCAAAACAGAATTTCCTTATGAAAATCTGGGTGAAGTGTCACAAGATCCCATTTTGGCTCAATTTTACCTACCAGCCTATTGAGCACTTCAGCTTTTTAGTAAATACCCATTATAGCAGGCATTTATGTGCTACTTGTGTTCCTGATGCTATTATGAGAGTGGTTAGTTCACATGGTCCTTCACATTAGGATATTTGAATCTCTCTGACGATTTACGAATTCTCTGTCAGAGCCTTCCAAATAAGTAATAACAAATGAAAAAAAATGATACCACATAGAGGTACTGATTACACTAGAATATTTGAGTACATAGGACTGACAATCCAGCCTACATTTTAATTCCAGTTTACAGACTGTCACCTTAAATGAATCCTTCTTCCCTTTCTTGACCTCCATTTCCTCATGTGTAAAATGAAGAGATTGGAAATAAGTCTAAGTTCTCTTCCAGCTAAAATACTTAGTGAGCTACCAACTTATTACAGCCATCATTAAACAATGATTAAACATAATAAATTCATCAAGGCATTCCGTCAATAATGAGGCTCCCTGAAGAATAGAGCTTTTTTTTTTTTTGTCCTATTAGCTTTTATATCTCCAATTCATGGAACACTCTCTGAGGAAAAATAACTGTTCAATGTTTGTTGAATATGGAAATTGTTTTCTTGGTAATGGTTTTTAAACTGTTAAAATAATGGAGCACTTTTCCAAATGAAATGCTAGATTGAATTGCATTATATGAATGTGATATAACCTGAATCACTTTAGTTGCATTCAAGAGCCCCGTACATATAAGCCCCAGTAGCAAATTTGAGGGAGCCTATGGCTCAGGTGAGTACTGTTTTGAGAACGAAAGATCTAGGCTAGGATTAAATATCACATATTTACTGAGTTCTTACCATGAGACAGGCTCTAGGACATCTGCAATAGAACTAAACTAGTTTAAGAACCATGAAAAGCTTCCCTAAGGAAATGGCAATTAGGCCAACTCCTAAAGGATGAGTGAGAGTTAACCAAATTGAAGGACAGGGTACAGTTGAAGTTGAACAAAACTGTGTTCTATCAAAGGAAACTGCACACTAAACTGCTGTTTTGCTGACTCACACTCATGGTTGGTTGTTTCTTTGAACATTTGGTATTTGATTTTAGCCTACAGCAAAAATCCACAACTGGTTATGATTTTGCTTTGAGTTGCTAAAAGCTTCAATGCCACTTGATAGGGATGATAAATTCCAGTTTATGAAAGAAGTTATAATTTTTAAAAACTTAGGAATTAGCTCATTGTTTACAGTCCAAGGTTATATCATGTTTCAAAATTCTTGCCTAATCTATGCTTGATTTCACAGAGGACATTGAGAGAAACTTCATGCCTATATCACTGGGGTTCTTCAGTTACTATGCTATAAAATTGATTATATTTATTTTTAAAATAGTTATGGGCTTTTTGTTGTAGACATTTTTATATATTTTTTGGATTATTTGTATGTGGGTTTGTGTGGGTTTGTGCAATAACTAGCATTAAATACTTATGTATTATTAAGATAAGTGCCCTCTGGGATTATGCTATTTTGTATAATTTTATGAATAAGAATTATTATACCTATTTCACAGATGACAAAATAGAGGTTTAGAAAGGTTAATTACTTTTGTCAAGGCCACACAACATGTAAGACTTTGACCCTGGATTTAAACCTATTAATAGAATGTGTGAATTGAACCTAAACTATATTAAGTTGTGTATTCCACATGCATGATATATATGTACATACAAATATATATAATAATATACAATAATTTCTTATATATTTGTATATATAGACAAGTATATTAATAGTTTGATAAATAGGAGACAGAGAGAATACATTAATCATTATCTCTCTTACAGTCGATGCCATCAGCTATTGAAATATGTCAAGAGGACACTAGCATTTTTGGCAATCATGTCATATCATTAACTCATATGAAACTTTCCCTAGTGTAAAGGCAGGGCTCCCAAATCCTGAAGTCTTGTAGTAAGCGGTAGAGTTGGGTATTGAACCCACAGTCTCTGATTGCTAACCTAAGGTCTTTTATGTGTACTTTATGGCTTCCAAGGGTTTCTTCATTCTCAAATACACTCCTATCCATCGTAACAATAGCCTCAATTATGAAAGGGATGCAGTCACAGTATTTTAAAAAACTGATGGTTTACTTAAGCAAGTAAATTCTGATCCAACTGACAAACTTAAAACAAACAACTTGTAGAAATTTTATTCAAGCTAAACAAATTCATTCATTATTATGTGAAACACTTTTTAGAAATATAAGGCCTCACGGATTTAGTAGCTAGTACATAAAAGATGAGGATAACAGAAGTTAATTTCTACAAACAATTGAGGCTTTTTAAAACTTGTTTTCAGAATTCTGTCAAACTAAACTTTAATTTTAATCAAAACAATTTTAAATTGGAATTCAGTAATGATATTTGTTTGAATGTGTGCTTCATGCAAACGTTAAATAAGAGCTGGCATATAATCAAGAGCAAATGACATCCAAATTCAGAAGTTGAGAAAGTCTTCTTGAGAGCTGCTTTCAACATTCAATATTAATGGGAAACTAACACCAGAAAATTTAATCTAAAGGTCAGTTGTATCTGGCAGTCAAATAGAAAAATAATCCATATTTAGATATACTAGTCTCATATGAATTATAAATGCTATTATTTATTCAGTACATTTTGAACCAATATGTCTTGAAATTCACTGATAATTCTTTAAACCATTCTTCCATTACGAAGGTCTTCCTCAGTATCACAATACAGGGTTTCTGTTTCATTTTATTTAGATTTTTTATTAGCATTGTGTTTGTGATTCTTACTACTGTTATTGTAGAAGTGTCATCAATTGAATTTTTCATTTTAATCATCTATCCTTTCTAAAATTAATTTTCAAAATCTAGTTTTTATTGTGATAACTGTTATGTCCTCAGAGACTATAGAATGTTCTAAGTTAATAGTAGGTGAACATAAACAAACTTAATGTCTTTTACTTTTCTAAAGAATAGATTTTCTGCATATGAGAATGGACAGGGGAGAGAACTGAAAATCTAGCAGACTGAAAAGCTACAGAAATCCTCTTTATGAGTTTCCTCATTTTCCTATTATTCTGTACTCTCCGCTTATATTATCTATACAATGAAAATAAGCAAGAATGAAATACTCCTCCTACATACCAAACACTAGTATATGCCTACAAATACCCTGAATCCAAATTTATTGCTTTAGAAACACGGTCATCTCAGAAAGTCTAAGAGAAATGTGAAAAGATTGTCTTGGCTGTATGTACTTCAAAGAGATTTTTAATTGTAATCTTTTTTTTTTCCATTATGGGTTACTAGTCTCACTATTCACTTTAACAGCAAATTTATCCTAGGGCTATAAAGACAGAATCTTTGCACAACCTAACTCTTCTGGGGTATAAAACAAAGGGGGAGCCTCATTAGTCTAATGTTAACAGAATTCTGGTGATTGGGGTGAGACTTTTTGACAGAAGCCTATGTTTAACAGTTTTTACCAACTTAGATTTCAGCATTCATCAAATTCACCAAGGGTCCCACACCTGCCTTTTCTCCTGCCTTTCCTGTTTTTGCTGAATATGGGCATATCTTACCAAATACACTTAGTTGCCTTTGTTTGTTCTCTATTATTATTAAATATCCAATCATTGTTAGAACCTGCTATTTTACCTTTGTGATGCTGTTTTGTTCCCTGTAATCTAGTTTCCATCCACACAACCACAACACTACATTGGGTTTTAAACTCCTCTCACATAAGCCATTATATGTTAAAATGCCCACAATGTCATATGTCATAATAATGTCATAACATTATACGTTATGTAACCTACTACCTAATCTCCCTGCCTCCAAGTTCTTCACTCTCCAAACTACCTTACACTGTGATCAGTTTAAGCTTTATCCAGTGTAATTTGGACTGGAGCATTCTCTTGTTCCCTAACCTTCTCTCTTCTCTCCTAGTCATAAATCCTCTCACTCCTCTGAATTCCCATGAAATATTTTAATTTCTTATACCATACACTACACTACATTACTGTGTTTTTTGTATATGCCTTATCTTCCTGTTGCAGTGTGAAATATTGTACCTTCTGCTCTATTCTATTTACCTTGTCTATATATAGACCAGCTGTCACTGCTTAGCATTTAAGCATAAGAGAAGGCTATTCACCCTAATTTTCAAAAACAATGTATTATCTGAATTCTACATTAGTCTTGCTTATATTCTTCTCCTTTAAGTAAGAAGAAAATGTAGAAAGGGGATGTGATTCTATTTAGTATTATACAGAAGTCATTACTCTTTGAAATTCCATTTTAAAAGTAGTAAGTCTAGACATGTAGAAGGAAAATAAGGGTGCATTTATTTATCTGGATACTTCATCTATATGATATGTGGATACATCAGCATAACTGGATGTGCAACTTTTATTTGTTATTTGGTATCGTGTAGCTATAAATATGGTTTGATACTTAATATTCCTTCTGGATATGCCTTTTTAAATCCCTTTTTACTTGAGAATTGCAATCCTCATTTATCTAAGAGAGTTAATTTTTTTACATTTCAGATATTTTATTTGGTTTATTTTTTACATTTATGTTCCACAAAAAGTGTCATCTTGTTGCTCAGACTTTATTTGATCAAAGCCCATACTTAACCCCAGAAATATGTCTGACTTTGCCATAGAAATAGGGATTATTTTAGATGAACCATACGAAATTACTATTTTTATAGGTCAAAATGGTCAAATATCAGCATTTTCACATGGTTTATTCTAACTTAAAATGTTATCTCTTTGAACCAGATTGATGCCAATATTAATCTGAATTTAAACCCAATTGTTAAACTTAAAAATATTACTTACACAAACTATGAGCATAATGTATCCACATACTTTATTTGCAACAGCAATAAATAAGGTAGAAAATCTATTGATTTTTCACTTATAAAGCATAGCCTAATGTGCCATCTTTTCCATGTTTACCATTTTTTCTTAGGCTAGATGGTCCCTAAGCACCACAAGTCTGTAATCCTAGAGAAGGTACTTAATTGATTTGCTGCCTAGATGCTGTGATAAGCAAATGCACACACAAAGTGGTGTGCATATTACTTCTTTATCTGCAAAATATCAAAACAACCTTGGCTCTTTTCACTTACACTGTGGCCAATCGTGAGATGTATCAGAAGTAATTCTTTATCAATTCTAAAGTATCATTAACAAAAGGTTTAAATAATAAATTTGACAGGATTCATGATTATTCCCATAACATTCTCACAAATATTCAACAATACTTTGTTATGTGAGAGAGAAAGAGGTGAGGCTAGAGTTTCTCCTCTGCAAGTTGCACATATATCTGGGTACACGCACAGGAATACATTATTCATCTGAATGCCATTCTTCAGATATTCCAACAAAGAATAAAGATTGAGAACTGAGGTTCTACAAGATAACAATACAGATGCTTCAACACCTGTCTTTCATAGCTCTCCACAAATTGACCATTACCTATTTCAGTATAAATATCCCTTTTATGACACCTCTCCTGCATCTAGCTGAGCAATTATCTCCCCAAGAATATGTGATATGTATAGTTTTATCATAAGTGTATACTTATTACTTGATAGTAGTAAAGCACTGTTAGGAAATAGGGTAGTTAGCAAAGGATTATCACATGGAATTTCTTCCATCTAAATCTTAGTGGATACTATCTCACCATTCTAAAGTGTCCTTTCCATTTTCCATCAAAAAGTGGAATTATTTTGGTACTGTATATTCTTCAATACATGATTAAATCCCAATATCTTTTTATAAAAAATAAATTGGCTTATTATACTAGGAGTTTGTTTTAATATTAGCACAGGCAATGTTGGCCTGTAAATGCTACTTCTAAATTAGTAGATTCTTGGCCTTTATTCTTAACCGTGGGAAGCCCTTCCCTTACCTACACTTGATTTTGTTTAAAATAGGAAGTTTTTATTAATAAAAAGAAAAGAATAACTTTAACCAAAAATACCCAAGTGATCAGAAATCCCAAATTACTGGGTGACTTCATTATGCCAATTTGCTATGCATAATTTAACCTTCCACAAATGAGTGCATAAAGTCTTTTATCTTCCATTTTGTATTAAATTTTTTCTCTCTAAAATTTTCTGTCAAGTTAGAAAAAGTTAGTTCTATTTTCTTAAAAATAGAAAACAAAAACTATACTCTCAAATGTGACTGCTTTGAAAGGAATGTTCTAGGTGAAATCCCCTTCAAACACCAGAATTGACAGGTAATTTTCATTTCTATTAAAAGCTGTCCAACCTATCCTCTGGTCAAATATAAAGAATAGTGCTTTTTACAGTTGTTGCTTTCATTGTGATTTTACATTGCCAATGCAGTGAGCACTGATGCTGACATAAGCTCTGAAGTTGTATTGTTGGAAGAGTCCAATTAAGTTTGGCTTAATTTGTATTTACAAAGACAGTGATTCCATTCATACCAGTTTTGCATTCTCTCCTTAGGACTGGGTTTGATGGAGGTGTTTTCCAAGTGGATACTGTAATCAGAAATGGTTTATGAGAATGGGTCTTTAGTAATCATTTCTGGCAGGTATACTATATCACTTGAGCAGTTTCCTATTTTTTTTATTTGACATTGCACTGATGTTTGACCATTTTTGTCTGTTGAAAAATGATGGAGTGCCGCAAGGAAGATGGTAGAAATAATACCTTTCAGTATTGCCTCATTATGGAGAGAATGTTCTAGTTATAGTTGTTGATCCTTTCATATCTATGAGAAACTTGAAAAACTGTTTTACATAACCCTGAAGTGCTTTTAGTTAGAAATGGCCCCTATAAGATGTTTTGAGTGTCCTAGATTCTCCTGTTTTTAAATTTGCTTGGGATTTCATCTTCTTTATAACATTCCCTTTCACTAATTTTCTCTTGTTTTAATTGTGTTTGTCCTATATTTAGCCAATAAGATATTTGATAAGCATGTAAAATTAATTCTTTATTGTCTCTTTGCCTCTTGGACTTTATCTTCTGCACTATCTCAATTCTGCAGTTGGCTACAAAGCTACAATCATGATATGATAGTGAAAATTTTTTTTAAGTCCTAATTTACATCATCCTACTTTTTTTTATTTCTGATACTATATTCAAACACACTTTCTTCTTACTTGAATATATTTCTTTCTAATTGGGTTCTGATATGTGATGAGAAAGATTAAGCATAAAATTAATATCTATGATATATCTAATTCTAGCCTTTGATAAGGATTATTTCCCTAATTTATTTTTGTATATATTATTATTTATTGACAATCCTCTGTATTATTTATGTCCTTTAGAATGTATTCATTTAAGAAGTACAAGCTCACCCAGAAATATAGTCATCATATTTTAGTATTTTTGTTTATTTGTGAAAATACACAAAAGAAGGTACTAAATTTAACTATTTCCTAGTAGAAAATGCTTTCAAGGAATAGTCATTCATTTTCTTTTTCTTTTTGGTCTATGGTATTGTTTTTATGTCAAGGAACAGGGAGAAAAGATTGGGAAATTTTGTCTTCATTCAGATGTCTCAAACTTTAAAATTCATGTCAGAGGATTCAGTGAATTTAAATATTCAAATAAACTAGTTTGTTATGTCCATTAACTCCTTACTTCCAGAATGGAGAGATATAATTAAATAACGTGGCAAAAATATTTAATCTTAAACACTTTGGACTATTCACATAGACTTCAAAACTTATTCAAGATAAAGGACTGCCAAAACAATTATGGCTTGTTTTATTAGTCCATGAAAGCAGAAACCATCCTATGTTGTTAAGCATTATACACTCAATATCTAGCATAATATTATGGTTGAATGATCAGCATACAGAAAATATAAAATAAAATCAATAATTGTTTTATTGTTGATTGCACAGATGGATACTCACCTTTCCATCAGGAAAGAATTATTTTTAATTATCAATCTGTCATTAAATTATTCCATGAGAACTTATGTTACTTTATAGATGGATACTCTTCCTTCTATGCATCATTGTAGAATAATCATTGTAGGATCAAAACAATACTCTGAAAGCTAGCTTTAAAAATGTTTATGTTTAGTCACAGTAACCTCTCAAATATCCTTTATTCAAAATAAGTACAGCAATCCTAAGAATTATAAGACTATTTCAGAGAAAAATCTAGTAAAGTTGGATTAGTAGGATATGAATTTTTGAGGTGAGGACCCTATTGTTTCATAGTTTCATGGACTGTGCAGGTATACTATTCAGAAATAAAGAAAATGAAGAAAGGGAAAGTTACTAATACTCATTAATTTCTCCATGTATGCTGTAAAATAATGGCCTTTTAACTTTAGATGAGTAACTATTTTTGATGACATGGCCAGTCTTTAAAAATTCCATCAATATTCTATACTGATTTTATGATTTTGTAATTGGCCAAGACCAATGATACCTAGATTTAAGAAAACATTATGAAACCTCATAAAAAATGTAAATATATTAGGAAAATGATCAATTTACTTCTATTATTTTTAATAGTTTTCCAATAAAGTGGTATTGGTTAGAAGGTCGCCTGGGTTAAATTTTAGTTTTATTATCTTTTTAACATTTTAATTTGTATGATGATGACTTTTTAAAAAACTCCCTTGTGAGAAAATATGGTGATAACTATTAACATTCTTCAAGATAGGTAATATGCTAACAATAGTCCCATCAGGATTCCACTACATATACTTAGCATCTATAAATATAATGGGATATCACTTCTGTGATTGTGTTATGTTATATGGAACAGTTGGCATTAAGATAAGGAGATTATCCGGGTCAGACTGATTTAATCACACAAGACTTTAAAGCAGAGAGCTTTTTCTAGCTGATGGCCAAAGGAGAATCCAGACAGATTTGAAGCAAGAGAAGGACTTGACAATCCATTGCTCCTGAGAAGAGAATACAACAAGAGAAATAGAGAGATAGTCACAGTACAGGAGAACCAGGAAGAAAAAATATATAAATATAAGGAAGAACAGAGTTTTAAAGTGACAATAAGAATCTTCTGAGTTGAAATCCACAATTGGGTAAGAAACAATAAAGATTTAAAAGCAGATCACTAATGAAAATTTCCCTAACATTTCAGTAGGACAGATGAGGATAAAGGACAGATAATATGGGGTTTGAACATTTGGTCAAATATAATAGATTATTTAAGCAAGTATTTCATATACATTAAGTTTCTTACATAAAAGTCATATAACTGGTGGCACAAATAAGTTAAAAATCCCAACAATATGAGTAAAGGATAAAATCAGAGATATCCAAAAATTTTAAAAGAGGAAAAAATATGAAACCTTATTAATAATCAAATAAATATAAATTATGAACTAGTAAGGTACAAACTTGCCTCTTAATTATATAATTGTTTCAATAAATACCATCTCTCATAACCTTTTGTGAAATTGTCTAATGAATTGAGTAACAACACGCATTGTTGCTGCCATTATCAATTGGAACAAATCTTCTAGAAATTCATGTGATAATTTTTGTGATAGCTCTACACTATTCATATCCTTAGGCCCACAAATTCCTTTTTTCAATATCTACCATAAGGGAATTGTCCAAAATGTGCCAAAAATATTCATTAGAGTTATTTTTCTGGGAATTATTTTTAATGCTTTAAAATTGGAAGCTAAATGTTCAATAATAAAGAAATGTTCTATTAAATAAAGTCATACCTGACAGATGATTCACTATAAAACCATTAAAGAGTATTCTCATAAAAATAGAAATAGAAAAATGCATTTGCTACAATGTTAAGTGGAAATAGGTACAAAATTGTATGGACACTGATTGAAACTATGTAAAATATACCATTGTGATATATGTTCTATTCAATGTGTTACCAATTTTTTGAAAAGGGATAGATAGTAAATATTTTATACTTTGTGGGCCACAAATCTCTGTTGCAACTACTCAGTTCTCCCATGTGACACAAAAGCAACCACAGAAAATTCATAAACACATGACTGTGCTGATGTTTCAGTGAAAATTAATTTACAAAAGCAAGTGGTGGGCTATAGTTTGTTCTTCTACTCCCATGATGTTGTAGAAAGGATATAAGGCCTCCTTACTATTCATCCATGGCAATTCTGGGTGGTATGAGGCTGAAATGGGTCTCTTGGGCAACATCTCATGAGGCTAGGGAAGCTGAGCATTCACTTCACTCTTTCTTCTGTTGTGGGAGAAATCATGGGCTGAGGGAGTCTGTCTTTGCACCAAGTTGTGCTGCCTTGGGGAAGTGTTGACATGGGTAAAGTGAAACTATTATTCTTACCCTATTCAATGTGCTCATTATCAGATATTTTTTTTCTTTAATAGGGTACTGGTGTCTCCACACAGGACTACTGGGTACCCACCAGGGTATTCCTGTTTGTAAATAGTTGTCAAAATTGATGTTTCTATGGGGGTATGAGGGCTGAATTTTCCTATTCCACTATATTGTACTACTATATTATTTTTAATAGTGGTATAGCATTCAATACTATGAATAAAATATAATTTATTTAAACATTATCCAACTAAGGACCAACTAGCTTAGGGGTCTTTCTTTCTAATATTTTGTCCTTTCATGCAGTCTGACAATTCACATGCTTAAACCTATATATCTGGATATCTATATAGGCATTTCTGTAGGATAAATTCATCAAAGTGATAATATGCTAGGTTACCAATTGTAATAAATTCAAATGTTGATAGATATTGGCACATCTCACTTATATTACCTCTATTAACTTACTCTCACAATGTTTCAGACTGCCCTTTTACAATGGATCGTATGTGTTTGTGTATGTACATGTGTAAATATTCCATCTGTTTATTTTAGAGTGGGATATATTGAAGCATGTGTATAGGCTGATAAGAAATGGAAAACTGATGGTATAGGGTAGCACACTTATGGATAGAAAGAGAACAAAAAAAGTAACAGAGGAGGTCAAGTGAAAAAAAAAAAAAACATGGGACCCAACTGACATGGGAGGAAATGATGGGTAAAAAGTAGGTTTGCAAATGGAAGGAAATAATATTAAATACATTTTTTCTTCTGTTTCTTTTAGAGGGAAAATCATCTGCTAGGATTGAGGTATGGAACTTGAGGATAAAGTTTAAAATAATTTTCATGGACAATGGAACCAGGATATAAAAGATTTACTTAGTTGAAGTGATAATTCAGCAAATACATTTCTGTGAGTTGGTGTTACTGTGGGGAAGGGAGAAAAAACAGAAGTGATCTAGGAACATAATAAGAGATAAGAGCAGAAGAGGAGTTTAAATATATAAAGAGATAGAAAACCTAGAAGAAAAATTGGGGGTTATAAAGTGGCTGTAATTATTTAACCACATTTCCATCTGGGATTAGTATTATAAAGTGCCTAATTGGACAGTAAGGGTAGTGCAATTAATCTTGACATTTTATTAATTTGTCTGGGTTATGTATTGAAACTAATGATTTTTTGAAAAGGTGAATTAAAAGGTAAGATTCTAAATTTATGATAAGGGGTTTCAATCTTATACTAGAGACAAACTGTAGGTTTTAAAAACATGTAAGCAAGATTGTGACCAAACGGGAATTTAGGAAGATTAATATTGAAGCTGTTCAGATTAGATCAAAGAGTGAAAGTGATTAAAGGTAGGCAGCTAAGTTGGACAATCAAATTGGTCTATGGGTTAGTTAATGAAGCCGCTTCCAGGGTAGTAACAGTGATTAAGAAAAATACATTATATATTCAAGAAACATTATGAATGGCCAATAAATAGGAATAGGATACCAGCTAGATTTTTTATGTGTGTATATGGGAATGGAAAAATGTAGTGAGTACCCACTGGTTACTTTTAACAGTGATATGGAGATTTTAATTAAGGCGCTGTTTTGGAGGAAAGATCTAATTTTAAATCTCTGAATAACACATATTGTAAGTAGGAAATAAATTTTTATTCTGATTTTAAAGAATTTAAATAATTTGTCTAAATTCACTCAATTGGTAACACAACTAGATTTAGAACCAACAGATAAGTCTGAATCCAGCACTGTTTTACAAAGATATTTTCCCCATTTACATTGAGGCTCTTCATTTCATCAAGATATATCTATACTCATGAGGGATATTGGTCTGTAATTTTCTTTTTTTGTTGCGTCCTTTCCTGGCTTTGGTATCAAGGTGATATTGACTTCGTAGAATGAGTTAGGAAGGATACCATCCTTCTTAATGGTTGGGAATAGTTTCTGTAGTATAGGTATGAGTTCATCTTTGTATGTTTGGTAGAACTCTAAAATGCAGCCATCTGGCCCAGGACTTTTCTGTTTGGGGAGGTTTTTAATTACTGCTTCAA
>VBSM01000656.1:6103842-6142067 GCA_008086735.1 Cheirogaleus medius
GGCAATATACATAACCGTAATATTTGTACCCCCATAATTTGCTGAAATAAAAAATAATAATAATAATAATAATAATAAAAGTACTTTACTTATGGCTCACGCCTCTAATCCTAGCGTTCTGGGAGGCCAAGGCGGGCGGATCATTTGAGCTCAGGAGTTAGAGACCAGCCTGAGCAAGAGCCAGACCCCGTCTCTACTAAAAATAGAAAGAAATTAGCTGGACAACTAAAAATATATATAGAAAAATTTAGCCGGGCATGGTGGTGCATGGCTGTAGTCCCAGCTACTTGGGCAGCCGAGGCAGGAGGATCGCTTGAGCCCAGGAGTTTGAGGTTGCTGTGAGCTATGGTGATGCCACGGCACTCTAGCCAGGGCAGCAGAGTGAGACTCTGTCTCAAAAAACAAACAACAAAAAAGTGCTTTACTTGGTATCTTATTTTTGTCATTACATACATAAAGCAGTTAATATGTATTATTGACAAGATTACTTGTGATGACTTCAAAAGCTTGAGGCTACTTATTTCACCAAAGGGCTTCTTTATAAGTATAAAATTAATAAGACCTTTTAAAATTAAGTTATAGTTTTTAGAAGTCAATTTGTTGAATCTTGGCAAGAGGAAAGGCTAAAATTTTTAATTGGGTTATGAGTTTTGAGTCTGGAGTACATAAAATCAGAATAATTGTGAGAAATATGCTGGAAAATATCTATAACTTTACATTTATTTATCTGCATCTATACACACACACACATATGAGTCAATTTAGTGATCAAAATTTTGGTCATGGCACTTGTTAGGTAAGTTATTATTGACAGATTATTTATTTTCTCCAAAGTCAGGTTTCTCATCTTAAAAATAGGGCTAATTATGTCTATTTTATAAACTGCAATGTATCAATTAAATTAGTATATAGAAACTTTATAGAAATATAGCTAGAACTTACAAGTGCTCTGTGTCAGTTTTTTTTATTTTGCTATCATTTTTGTTAATTACATTATCTATTTGTTAAGAATATGGCCTTATTTTCTTTTCTAGCCAATAACATTGAAATGGATCATTTAGGTTACTTGATTTTTAATTCTGACTACTCATTTTGTTAGTTATTTGACCTTTAACAATGATATTTAACCTCTCCTAACATTATGTCTACTGTCTAAAAAAGTGAACATAATCTACCTCATTAAATATAAAGATTGTTTACCTATGTTATTTTTCTTATTATTGCCTAAATATAATAATTTACAGTCTTCATTTTACAAATAAAAAAGCAAGGCTTAGTGTTAAGTGTTAAGTCCATGATTCTGTTCTAAATATTTGGGAAAGCTGTAACCTAATCCATGCCAATATTCTTAGCCACTAAGTTTTCTCCATTTATATCACCAGGATCATTCCCTTGATTTCTATTCACTCTGCCACTGCCTTTACCTTATTTGAAAACTTCATCATTTACTGGATTACTGCAAAGGTATTATAAACATATTACTGTCTTCCAGTACATTTTCTATATTTTTTTCAAGAACAGGTTTCCTAAAACTCAGCTCCGTCATGTTAAACTTTTCATTATTGAATGGTTATTTTTCTCTCAAGACAACCTGCATTTAAAAATGTATGTACAGTATTTTACATATGTACATTGTAATAGTGCATATTATGAGATCCAACACAGATCTGCTGAATCAGAATCACAGCAATTGTAGATTTGGTACTACAGGAATACAGGATGAATTTCAAGATATTTGAATAACATATGAGACGTTCTATAATCTGAGGAATGCACACAGTTCAATTAGTTACTACCTTGGAACCTTGGGCATGTAAATAAATAACTATATGACTCATTTTATCATCTGAATTATGCAGTAACAAAATATTTTATGCAGGGATTAAATAAAATAATTCAATTAAATATTTAGCAGAGTGCTTGACTAAAAATATGGTCTGAATTATTATTGTAAATATTACTATATATTAACTTAAGGAATGCTTATTGATAAGGATATATGCTCCATAATTGCTGATTCTAGTTTCTAAATTGAAATTGTGATTAATGGTGGCCATGAAATAAATAGTAGATATCTCAAATATTTTGATTTGGAAAGCTTAATCTTTCTAATTTCATACAGAATCTCATATTAGGTACGTTCTTAAGTTTATTAAAAATGGAAAATGGTCATACACCTTGTTATATGGCAGGATGTTAATTTATAATCAACTTATTAATTATGGGTTACTCTTGGAACATTCTTATTAAAAGGCTGGCTTTTCTCTGTAACTTGGCTTTCTCCCCTTTCCCCACTAAGCTGATTGGGATGGAAGAAAGAGAGGGAAGAAACTGATGCACTTCACATATTGTTTTTGGAGTGTTGTCCAAATATGTTTCCTTATTTTGTTCTTGTGATCATCTTGGATTATTTAAATATGTGGATATTTTTCTCTCATGCAAGGGAAAAAATAGAAGACTACAGAATGCTTGCTCCATTTCAAGGAATCAGCTAGAAACAAAGAAAGATGTACTAAATAGAATGTCTTCTTTTTCTTTTTGTTTTCTCTTCCCTTCATACTGCATAATTCTCCCAAACAAAAACTCTCTGAGGACCTGATGCTATTCTCATATAGTTAAAGTGAAATTATAATATAAATAACAATAAACTTGTATGTGCAAACATGTTATAATTAAAATGGCCTAATAAATGACAATTTGGCTGTCATAGAAAAGTATAACTTTAAATATTGAAGGATTTAGCTTAAATAAACAAGTGTTCCAATTGGTTTCTCTTCTGAGAACACTGTACCTCAGAAAAACATATAGGTACGCATTTCTAGTTTTTTTCATGTTATCAGGGTAAAATGTTTGGATTTCCTCTACAAAAATCTTTATGTTGAACATCCTTTTAATATTTAGATAAATTTGGATGGCCTAGGTGAAATTCCAAAGTCATCTCTAATATTTCTGCAATTTCTAGACAAGGATGCTTGCATTAGCATAAATTCTTCTGGCTGCTAATAATTGCCTGTGTTTGCACACTCTCTTATGTTATGAATGTTTAATTTTTTTTTGCTCTCTCTGCCCTTGCATGTTTCCAAAATTGGGCTAAATATATTTCCTCTAGTGTCATACTCACAAGACCCCTCACAGTGCTTTTTAAATATATCATCCCACTCTCTTCTGGCCTGCACAGTTTCTGCTGAAAAATCTGCTAATAATCTTATAGAAGTTCTCTTGTAGGTAACAAGTTGTTTTTTCTTGCTGCTTTCAAAATTCTTTTTTCATTAAATTTTTACAACTTGATTATGATATGTCTTAGTGTGGATTTTTTTTGATTCATCATTTTAGTTGTCTGTTGAACTTCCTTTATCTAGATTTCTATTTCCTTCCCAAGACTTCAGAAGTTTTCTGACATTTTTTAAATATGTTTTCTGTCCCTTTCTATTTCTTTTCTCCTTATTGCACATTGATAAAGTATACATTAGTTACCATGGTGGTGTTCCAGAAGTACCTTAAGCTATCTTCACTCCTCATTTTGTTCTTCAAATTGGATGATTTTTGATGAACTGTCTTCAAGTTTGTGAATTCTTTCTTCTGCTTGATATAATCTGCTATTGAAACCATCCATTGAATTTTTGTGTTAAGTTATTGTATTCTCCAGTTCTATGATTTCTGATTGGTACTTTTTCATATTTTCTATATTTCTGTTGAAGTTTTCAGTTTGTTTATACATCACTCTCCTTACTTTTGTTAGCATCTTTATGATCATTCTTTGAATTCCCTGTCAGGGAAGTCACATACTTCCATTTCATTAGGGTTGGCTTCTGTAGATTTTTCTTGTTCTTTTATTTGAAACATATTTCCATGCTTCTTCATTTTGTTTGACTCTCTGTGTTGGTTTATGTGCATCAGACAAGACAACCACCTCTCCCAGTCTTGTTAGACCTGCTTCATGTAGGAGATGTTCCTCCCCAATCAGCCTGGTCAGAGGTTCTAGGTACTTCACAGCTCTTGTGCTCTCCTACCCACTATCTTTGTTTTTAGTGGCCCCAAAGAGATTAAGGTGTGCCAAATTATTCTATTACCTTGAGTTAGGTGAGATAAATTCCAGTCCTTCAGAATACAGATTGAAAATTTGTCATCTGTGTGTTCCAATTTCTTCTTTCCTTGTGGAGAACCTGAGAGCTGGAGTTTATCTCCCACTGAATATTCCTTACAACAAGGTGAGGATTTGTGGCACATTCTCTTACTCTCATTCAAACTACTCACTCTAAACCTTGGGATATAGATTCTGAATATTTTCCAGTTTAAAAATCACCATTTTATTCTATGTGATCCAGGAAACTCAAAAATGCAGAGCTGTATCAATTCCCAAAGCCAGGTGATTTAGATGTCAGTCCCTCAAGTAGAATATGTAACAGTTGGGACACTCAGTGCATGCATAAACTATTTCCAGGTAGATTCTGCTTATTTAGATTTCCTGTTGGAAGAAGACAGGGAGGAAAGTGTGGGGAGGGTCCACTCTCCTCGTCAGGCACACTGTGGTCACATAACTTATTTCTGGGGATATTCAACAGGCCTGGATTTAATCGCTGGAGCAAGCCAAATAAGAAGGCATAGAGAGTATCCACCCTTTTATTCAAGCTCACAGAATTTTCACATAATCCCTCCAGAGAGCATCCAAAGGCCAAGATTTATCACTGGAGCAAGTCAGAGAGGTCACAAAGAATACCCATAGTGAATTCTTATAAATTTATGTATCCGTGGTATCCATTTCTTTTTATTTGTATAAATTTATGTGGTGCAAGTGCAATTTTGTTACATTCATAGATTGTGTAGTGGTCAAGTCAGGGCTTGTAGGGTATCCAACAATCAAATAACATATATTATACCCATTAATAATTTCTCATCTCCATGCCCTACCCACTTCCTCACCCTTGTGAGTCTCTATCATCTGTCATTCTCTCTACATCATATGTACACATTTTTTTACACTTAGGAGTGAGAAAATGTGATATTTGTCTTCCTGTATCTGAGTTGTTTCACTTAAGGTAATGACCTCCAGTTCCATTCATCCATGTTGTTACAAAAAGACATAATTTCATTATTTTATGGCTAAATAATATTCTATTGTGTATATACACTACATTTCCTTTATCCATTCATCCATTGATGGGCACATAGGTTGATTTCATACCCTTTCTATTGTCAATAGTGGTGCAATAAACATATGAGTGCAGGTATCCTTTGATAGATTGAATTGTTTGCATTTGTGTAGATACCAGTACTGTGATTGCTGGGTCAAATGGTAGTTCTGTTTTTAGATTTTTGAGAAATCTTCAAGGTGTTTTCATAAAGGTTTTTCTAATTTACATGTCCACCAATAGTATATAAGAGTTCCCTTTCTATACATCCTCAATAACATCTGTTACTTTTTGACTTTATAATAATAGCCATTCTGCCTGACATGAGATGACATCTCATTGTCATTTTAATTGACATTTCTCTGATGATTAGTGATCTTGAGCATTTTGTTCAAATATATTTGGCCATTCATATGTCTTGTTTTATAAATATCTCTTTATGTCCTTTGCCTACTTTTTGATGGGATTATTCATTGTTGTTGAGTTGTTTGAGTCCCTTGTAGATTCTGTATATTAGCCCCTGTCAGATGCATAGTTTTTAAACATTTTCTCCCATTCTACAAGTTTTCTGTTCACTCCATTGATTATTGCTTTTGCTGTGTATAAGCTTTTTAATTTAATTAAGTTCCATTTGTCTATTTTTCTTTTTGTTTCCTGTGCTTTTGAGGTCTTAGTCATATTTTTTTTTGCCTAAACCAATGGCCAGAAGAGTTTTCCCTAGGTTTTCGTCTAGTATTTTTATATTGTTGGGTCTTATGTTTACGTATTTAATCCATCTTGATTTGGTTGTTATATATATGGTGAAAAATATGGGCCTGTTTTCATTCTCCTGCACATGGCAATTCAATTTTTCCAATACCATTTATTGAAAAGGGTGTCCTTTCCCCAATGTATGTTCTTGTCAACTTTGTCAAAGGCTATAAATATGTGGCTTTATTTCTGTGTTCTATATTCTGTTCCATTGGTCCATATGGCTATTTTTATACCAGTAACATGCTGTTTTGTTTATTATAGACTTGTAATATAATTTGAAGTCAGATAATGTGATGCGTCTAGCTTTGTCCTTTTTGCTTAGGATTTCTTTGGCTATCCAAGCTATTTTTTGTTTCATATAAACTGTAGCATTTTTCTAATTATATAAAAAATAATGTTGGTATTTCAATAGGTATTTTATTGAACCTATACATATCTTTGGGCAGTATGGTCATTTTAGCAATATTAATTCTTCCTATCCATGAGAATGGGTTGTTTCCATTTGTTTATGTCATCTATAGTTTCTTTCACCAGTGTTTTGTAGTATTTTCTTGTAGAGTTCTTTCACTTCTGTGGTTAAATATATTTCTAGGTATTTTACTTTTTTGTAGCTATTGTAAATGGTATTGACTTCTTGGTTTTGTTCTCAGCTAGATCATTATTGATGTATAGAAACACTACAGATTTTTATATGTTGACTTTGTACCCTGCAATTTTACTGAATTCATTTATCAAATCTAAAAGTTTTCTTGCTGGAGTCTTTCAGTTTTTCTAGATATATGATCATATCATCTGTAAAGAAGGGGACGATTTGACTTCCTGTTTTCCAGTTTGGATTTAGCATTCATTTTGAGTACAAGTTTAATTTTCTCATGCCAGAAGCCGGGGTCAATTACCTACATACATAATTTCCAGTTCTACACCACACCCAAATGGTTTAAGATGGTGGCCAGTGGTAAGAACTTAGAGGCATCTCTGCTATCTAGCTCATTGAGCTCCTTTCTTTTTCACTGCTTCTCTTAAACAGACCATTCAGGCATTTGCCTATGAATTTAAATTAAGCCATGCCTTATTGCCTTATTGCTAGTTGACACCCACCTCTCTCTCTCTCTCTCTCTCTCTCTCTTTCTTCATTCCTGCCTCTCATGACCTAGGGATAGAAGGCTGCCTTCACAACTCATTATGCCTTCCTTGCCCAGAATCTGTAAGTAAAAATCTTTGAACTTTTGCCATTGTGATGATGTATTGAATTTGTGTCTTCCATCTGAAGAACTAGGTACTACCTGCCATGTTTTCCCCAAGATTCTTAGGAATATATAAGTTTAGTCTCCTAGACCCAGAGCAATAGTTAGAAAGGCATAAACTGGACATGGGTCAGAAAAGAGTCACAAGAGTATCTGCCAGTATAAACAAGTTTCTAGTGTGAGGGACCCTTTGGTTATAGGCTAGAAAACTAGGCATTAGGCTATCCACCAGGTAAAAGAAATATGTCATGAAAGGCACACTGTAAACATCCACATCGTGCTCCCTTTCGTTTCTTATTAGGTGAAGGTTGCTAGCTGCTCTGGTACTGGAGCTCCAGTTTTGCTAGGGGCTCCCAAAATAGTTCCTATTTTCCCTTTTAGCTTCCAAGAAGCTTTTCATAACTTATTTCCAAGAGAAGACTTCTGGTCTGGGTTCATTGCTGGAGCAAGCTAGAGAAGAAAGCACAGGACATGCCCACTCTCTCTTTCAGGCAAGCAGAGGTCTTCCAGCTTCCTTTCAGGGAGAGATTGCATGCCTGGATTTATTAGTGGAGCAAGCCAAGGAAGAAATTGAAGGCAATGCCCACCATCCCTTTCAGACTTGCAGAGGTATCACACTGTCTTTCCTGGGAGAGTCTTCAGGCTTTGGTTAATTTTTGGAGTATGCTGAGAAAGAAGGTGCAGGGAGTGCCCTCTCTCTTATTCAGGCAAGCAGGGGTCATTCCAGGGGAAGATTTCTGTCCTGAGTTTATCACTTGGGTAAGCCAGGGAAGAAGGCCCAGGGAGTGCCCATTCTCCAGTTTAGGCACACAGAAGTCTCTAAGCCTTCTTCTAGTGAGGGGTTGCAGGGATTTATGGGGTGGAGCAAGCCAGGGACAAAGGTGGAGGGAATACTGCCTCTCCAATTCTTGCTCCTAGTGCCCTTGAACTTCTTTCCAGGAAGAGTTTGTAAGCATGGTTGTATTATTGGAACAAGCTGGGGAAGAAGGTTTGGGCATGACTTTCCGCTATTTAGGCTTGAGGAGATTTGTTCTTTATGGGCTACATAGAATCCTAGATACTGAATTATTAGATGCCATAGCCACATTGAGCTGTTGGAAAAGAGTGCAGCCAAACCAAACCCTTTCCAGGGAAAAGTTGGAAGCTGGACTAATCCCAGGGACTAAAGCTTCTAGGAGTGCTCACATGGTTCAAACCTCCTTTATCACTTTGTTCTTTGTGTTCTGTGGAAGTCCTTTGGTGCCCAGTTCTTGCCACTCCTCAAGCAAGATGATATAAAAGCCAAGCCTTCTGGTAGGAACCGTAAAAGTTAGGGTGTTATATGTTTGGTACAAACCACTCACCCTTCAGGAAGAAGATGGGAGCTGGGAATCCCTTCCCAACTGTAAGGTGCTATGCTTAGGGTGAATTGTGCTTGAGTTTATCTCTGCTTTTTCTACCTGCTTTGATGTGGGTATTTTCTCAGTCATCCAGCATGTAGGAATATTCCAACTAGATTTTGGCTTTCTTTTGAAAGGAATTGATCTGTGTGTAGATGTTTACTGAGTCTATCTATGGATGAAGGGATAGTCAGGAGCCTCCTATTCCACCATGCTGCTGACATCACTCTTGGAATCTTAATTACTTATTGATAGAATGACTCCTGCATCATTACAAAATATCTGTATTTATTCCTAGTAACTATCCTTTTCTGAATTTTATGATATTTGATATTAAAATGGTTACTTTAACTTTCTTATAATTAGCATTTGTTTGGAATATCTCTTAAAATCCTTTTTCTCTTAAACTATATTTCCTTTATATTAAAGTGAGTTTCTTATAAAATATAGTTGTATGTTGCTTTTTCTTTATCCAAACAGATTATCTCAGTGTTTTAACTGGGGATTTACATGTACATATAATAAATTTACTGATATAGTCAGTTTAAATCTACTGACTTTCTATTTGTCTCTTCTTTTCTTTGATCCATTTTCTCTCTTTTTCCTAACTTATTTTGGATTAATTGTATATTTTTAGTATTTCATTTTATTTATACTATGGACTTACTAGATGTATCTTTATTCATCATTTCCAGTGCTTTGTGACATTAATTATTTATATACAGATATGTTATGAAATAAGAAGTTATCATTTTTTGTTTATATACTTTAAAGAATATAGAGATAAAAAAATTTTAAAATATTTATCACTTTTTAATACTTTTGGGGTATTTATTAATTTGTATATGTACAAATTTACACGTGGTAGCACTTTCTTCTTCCTGAGGAACTTCCTTTCACATTTCTCATAGTGCGGGTGTACTGACCACAACGTTCTCTTAATTTATTAGTCTAAAAAAGTCTTTAGTTTTCTTCACTTTTCAAATAAATTTTTACTGGCTTTGCAAGTACAAGTTCTCAATTTTTTGTTTGTTTGTTTTTACAGACTTTTGCAGATGCTGTTCTAATCTTTGTCTGGCTTATATGATATCTAATAAAAAGTCTAACACCCCTGCTAAGTTCTGTACAAAAGGTGTTTCTTCCTTTGGTTTTTTGTAAAGATTTGATTTGTCTTTATTATTCATTTTAAGCAATTTGAATTTAATGTGCTTTTGTTTGGTTTTGTTTGTGTTTATCCTGCTTTACTTTTATTGAGGTTCTTGTATCCATGTTTTTATGGATTTTATCAAACTTGGAAAATATTCTTTAAATATAGCTTGTATTTCCTGTTCTATCTTTTTCTTCTAATATTCCAATTACTTGAATATTAAACCAGTTGATATTGTATGATAAGTCACTAAGGTTCTGTTCATTCTTTCAATCCATTTGTGACTCATTTTTGTTAGGTATTATTGCTATATTATCAAATGCATTTATGTTTGTTTATGCAGGCCTAAATCACTGCTAATCCAATTGAATAAAAATTTTATATCCTATATCATATTTTTTCTCATTTCTAGAAGTTCCACTTGGTTGTTTTTGGTAGCTATTCTATTTTTTCCTCATTAAGTCTGCATTTTCCAAAAATATGTGAGCATATTGATGGTATTTTCTATGGCTATTTTAAAGATCTTGTCTGCTAATAACAGAATCTGTCACTTCTGAGTCTGTTACTACTGACTGAGTTTTCTCTTGCTTATGAGCTACATTTTTTGCATTCTTAGATATGGCGATTATTTAATAGATAATGGAAATTTTAACTTTTCAATTGTGAGAGTCAGAATTTGTTGTATTTATTTAAAGAGTGTTGAACTTTGCTCTGGAAAACAGTAATTTGAAAATTAATTTGATCCTTTTAGGGATAATTTTGAAGCTCACTATGGAAGGCCCAGAATAGTTGATGATATAGTGCTCATTTACTCCTATAGTTAAGATATGATCTCTATGAGGCTTCTACTATATGCCTTCTGTATTCACTCTGATGGTTGGAATCTTGAATGATTCTTGGACATACCTGAGTTTGGAGAATTGTTAATCTTACTCCGCCCTAGTATATATCTTCTTGAAAGTTATTTATTCAGCCACTTGGCAATTTCTCAAAAATGTATGTACATTTAATTGTGGCTTTGGATTTCATTTCTCTAATGATTAGAGATGTTGAGCATTTTTTTATATGTTTGCTGATCATTATTCTGTCTTCTTTGGAAAAGTTTTTGTTCATTTCCATTGCCAATTTATTGATGGGGTTGTTTGATTTTTTCTTGTTGATTCTTTTAAGTTCTAGATAGAGTCTTGTTATCAGACCTTTATTGGATGTGTAGAGAGCAAATATTTTCTCCCATTCTGTAGGCTGTCTATTTGCTCTAATGATGTTTTCCTTGGCTGTGCAAAAGCTTTTTAATTTGATCAGATCCAACTTATTTATTTTTGTTGCTGCGGTGATTGCTTTGGGGGTCTTCTTCAAAAATTATTTGCCTAGGCTGATGTCTGAAAGGGTCTTCTCAACTTCTTCTTGTAGAATTCTTAAGGTTTCATGCCTTAGGTTTAAGTCTGTTATCCATCTTGAGTGGATTTCTGTGAGAGGTGAGAGGTAGGGATCCAGTTTCATTTTTTCTACATGTAGCTATCAAGTTTCCCCAGCACCATTTATTGAAAAGAGATTCTCTTCCCCAGTGTATATTCTTGTCTTCTTTATCAAATACTAGATTACCATATGCAGATGGTTTCATCTCTGGAATCTCAGTCCTGTTCCAAAGATCAATGTCTCTGTCATTGTGCCATTGCAAAGGTGTTTTAATTATTATAGCTTTGTAGTACAGCTTGAAGTCTGGAAGACTGATACCTCCCAGTTTGTTCTTTTTACTTAAGATTGCTTTGGCTATATGAGGTCTTTTCTGGTTCCATACAAAGTGAAGAATTATTTTTTTCTAGATCTGTAAAGAACGATGATGGTACTTTGATGAGGATTTCATTAATTCTTTAGATCACTTTAGGTAATATTGACATTTTAACAATATTGATTCTACCAATTCATGAACAAGGTAGATTCCTCCATCTGTTTACATCTTCACCTAACCCAAGTGAGATTGGCCTCTATCAAAAAAATCCCAAAACAACAAATGCTGGCAAGGATGTGGAGAGAAAGGAACACTCTTACACTGCTGGTGGGACTGCAAACTAGTGTAACCTCTGTGGAAAAGAATTTGGAGATACCTCACAGAGCTAAAATAGAAATACCATTCGATCCAGCAATAGCACTATTAGGCCTCTACCCAAAAAAGCAAAAGACATTCTATAATAAAAACATCTGCACTTGAATGTTATGGCAGCACAATTCACTATTGCAAGGATGTGGAAACAACCCAAGTGCCCGTCAATTCATGAGTGGATTATTAAAATTGTGTATATGTATACAATGGAATATTACTCATTTATAAGAAACAACAGTGATCTAGCACCACATATATTTTCCTGGATTGCGCTTGGGGTCATTATCTGAAGTGAGGTGACACAAGATCGGAAAAATGAGCTCCACATGTATTCGCCATCAAATTGGTACTGACTGATTAACACTATGGTGCTCACATGGTGGTAGTGTTCTGCAAGGATTAGGGGGTTGGGCGGGTAGACTCACAACTGAGGGATGCAGTGAGCATTATAAAGGGGAAGGGCATGCCTCTAACCCTTGCTAGGGAGAGGCAAAGATATATAATGTAACCAAAAACAAGAATGTAATCATTAAGCAAATGAGGTTAAAGTCCTTTCTTGTCACATTTATACTTACTTAGTAGTATTTTGTTTGTCAGAAATGTGTTTTGACAAATTTTGGTTACAAGAAATTCCCTTGAGATATTGTTATTTGAATATATGTATCCTTAATCTTAAGGCTATGTACACATGATGTTTGTTATAGAAAGTATATTTGCTTGATTATTTTTATAACGAATATACCACCATTGTGATAATTTAAAAAAATCAAAAAATGTATATACAGAATGGATTTGAGCCAAAAACTCAAGGTAACCCTTACATTGGTTTATGGAGGTCTTTCTCTTTGTAACTTCCTCCTCTCTTGTATATTACCCTGAAACTTCTAGCCCCTGTGGCCTATACAAACTCTGATCTCTATCTCTTCGGTACTGTGATACTTTAAGAAGCATTTTAGGGTCTCTCAATCTATAGCATGATCTATAATTAGGTCTAGGTTGAGAGCTAAAGTAATTGTATGTCTCACTTTAGAGGTTTCCATTTTTCAGGGTCCACAATCTTGTGATGTCTGTTTTCCAATGTCTATTATGTTGATTTTCCAATATTCACATATTTTACTACTTCTCAAGTTAATCAAAGTAAAAAAGTAAAGCCAGATCCCGTTCTCCTTCATGGTTTGAAGCAGCCATATTTTTGTAATCACACTTTGCAGCAACAATCATGCAAAATAGTGTGTATTGTCCACTCCCACTTTGCTTATAAGACAATTGATCTCCAGAGGGGATTAGTAACTTGCTTAAGGTCACACAAGTAGTCATGGTGGGAGTATAGTTTAAAAATCAGTCCATCTGGAGCTTATGTTCTTAAGCAAATTAATTATTCTACCAACTTTATCTTTGGAATAAATTAACATTTAGTTATCATATATCCCTTTGACATCTAGCCAAATAATGAAGATAATTTGACTTTTCCTAATATATTAATATACATATTTCAAGCCAAATGAAATTATCATATTATACCATTAACCTAAAATGAAGCAGGAGATTTTAAATCACTTTTGAAAATGTGAAAGTAAACATCATTTTTTCTATATTGAAAATGACTAATCATTCATTTATTCAATAAAAATGTATTGATTCTGGCACTCTTTTAATTGCTGATGATAATATCCTTACAGAAAAAGAGACTTTTACAATTATTTAATCATTAAGATAAAAAAAAATCCTCTGAATTTCACAGCTATTTCTTGCAGAGTAAAAAGTAAATGAGTTTGTAGGCTTTTCTAGGGTGTGAGCCAGGACTGAACTAACTTTGAATTCCTAAAAGCACCTAGATCAGTCACTAACAGGACATCAGTAATCATTAAATTTAATTAAAAGGAAGATAAGGGGGAAGTGTGATTTTTAGTGTATTTTTTGCCTACATTTAATTTCCCTAGAAAACTAAGATAGCTGCTTTTTCTTTTAAAAAGCAGACATTATTATTTTTTAAAAATAATAACTAGTAGCAAATTATATCTGACATTTTCCTGAGTGAAAATTTTACTTAAGTGGTAAAAAATGTACCAAAAAAAAACAAAAACAAAACAGGGCTGCTTAAGAATATCTAAGACTTTTCTGACTATATTTAATCTCTAAATTTTTTATTAAGTATCCTAGATTCTCTAGATTCACATTCTTTTTCTTTTCCCCAAGTTTGAGTTATGTACATTTTCTTGGTTAATCTAGTTACAGAAGTGCATGGTTACTTTGCTCACTTTTAAATTGCCAATTTATTGTTTGTGGGCTATTGGCAATAGAATAAATGTAATTTTTCTGATTGGCTGCAAGAATTAAACCATACAAAAGGATAAGAAAATCTCAGAATGCAGAGATTTGTTGTTCTCAAGTGTGACTACAGGCATTTATTAAGTCTAAATTCAACCCTCTTCCATAATGTAGCTGTATTAGAATTGATTGAATGGTCAATAGGCCTAAGTCTTTTCAGAATGGTTGTTAACATTTAATTGTACAATTAAATTCTTGAGGTAGAATGATAAAAACTTATTCTTTTCTGTGACTGGATTATTACTCTGATTTCTTTACAATAGCTACTAAGTTGATATTTAGCCATTCTATATGTTAAGTGATAGCAAATGATTAATGAAAACTGAGAGTAACATGTGGAAATCCATAATTTGTTATCATATTCACAATTTTTTAGAATTTAAAAATGGAGACATCTGCCTAAAACCCCAATTTCCATTCAAAGTATCTAATGTTCAGAGATTAAGGGCTTTACCTGAAATAATTTGTAACTAGTCATGAATTCTGATTCACAGTGCAGAATTTTTCCATCTATCTGTACTGAGTGTTTTCTTTGCCTTTAGCTACACAAAATATGTCAAAATTACAATCTCTTTCAAGCCTTTAAAAAAGGTTGTCTGTGATTAACCTGCTGTGCTAGACTGAGAAAGTTTCTCAAGCAGGAGTTTACACTTCATCAGCAGCTTCCCATGGGAATTCAAAGTGGAGTTGAGTGAAGCAAAGAAGCAGAAAGTATGAAGGATTGAGTAAAGTACAACCAGAAATACTATTAGAGAGAAAGGGCTACATGAGAATTATGGTGACTGGTTCATACGGATTGGTGAAGCAAGATAAAGAAGAGTGTTTTGGGCTGAAATAAGCTCATACATATTCTGACTTATTTATCAGTATGATATTATTTATTTCCCACAATATTGTGATGCCATGGAAAAACATTTAAAAGAAATTCAAAACTTGAAATTTTACCTCTAGTAATGAAACAGCCTATGGACTGATTATCAGTGTGGCATTTTTTGTTTTTTTGCTTGTTTTGCTTTCTTTTCATTTTTGGTTTAAATTAATCAGAGTCACTGGATATATTCTTTTTGAAATGATGAATTCATTGTCTCCTAGCCATTAGTTCAAAGACCAAAGAAGCAATGTATGTCTCTAAGTCTCTAATTTTCACTCCTAGCATCAACAAGACCAAAATAACACAAATCAGAAATTTTTGACATAAAATGTATTTTCAAATACTAATCTAAATTGCTACCCAAATTACAAACAGACAAGTGGACAGGTTTCAATATACAGAATGCACTTATAAGCCAGAAATTACTAAATAATTATATCAAATGTTTGAAATTCTAAACTCTTTCATTTTTAAGATAAAATAGCTAGGCAAGAAAGTTGTACTTTAATAATACCACAATATAGCATTATTCTTTCTGGAATATTAAATATTATTTTATGCCACATAAATTTGTAGAACAACATTTACTTTACTTGGTGTCACTGAAGAAAGTAAGTAACTAAATTTGAAGATAATGAAAATACAATTGAAAATAGTCCTTTTCGATAGAAGCCTTTCTAATATCTGTTCTACTCCTAGGTATTCCAAAAATGACACCAAATATAATTTAATTATTTTTGACAACTTAAACAAACATTAAGAGCCTCACTTATTGTACTCTCTGGGTAAGAGTAGAATTCATAAATATTTTTTAGTTATTCTATTTCCTTTGTTGAAGTCATAGTATGTGTTGTTACTTTTCCTGATGCCATTTTAAATGCCTTTAAGAATTTCCTCTGGATTCCTCTGAGTTGGTTACTATTTTAGTCACTCAGGGGTTACTCCTATTTCTTGAATTGTGTCAATGTCCTTGAAGGCTGAGATTTTATTTTAATTTTATTTGAGTATTTTTCTGATATATTATGAAAAAATGTATATTAGACAGTTTTATTTAAATCGAAGAAAGCCTGGTGCTTCTAAAAAGTGCCCATTTTAGAAAATTTACATTGCAAAAGTAAATAGTTAAACTTCGGAGGAGGGATGAAAGAAGTGTGATGATAATTTGTTCCCATCAGAAAATAGAATTATCCTTCAAGGTTGAGTGGATATAATTGGCCATCATATAACTCTCTTGACAAATAGTGCCTTCAGGCAGTGTGGCTGTAATAATTGTTCAATTACGTACTTTTAGCTTTCAAATGACCAAAGCCATTATTATGCATCACATTAATAGATATACAAGCATACATTAAACACATGGAAAAATGTGGGATTTTTCTGGAGAATGAGTTTAGCTTTGAAATTAAGCTGTATTATAATTACCTGTAATTTTTAGTAATTGTAATTTAATTTCCTCTAATCTAATAATGATGATTATTCTGTAATCAAACAATTTTACCAAATGCATTGTCATACAATCAAATCACAAGACTAATTATTGTCAAATTTAATGAAACTATAATAGTTTAAAAGTATTTTTTATTAAATAAGAGATTAGTATTTCAGGAATAACATCTGGGATTTGAAATGTGTTGACTGTATCTGGGGTACTCTAAGTACACAAGAAGTTCAATGTAATTGAATAATAGTATTTTTATAACCTAATTTTATTGAGCACATATGTTTTCACTTGTAAAATTTCTATGGAAATCTATAAACCTATCCTTAATTAAGAATATTGTTGTATTGAGTATGACTATTTATATTATTAATATGTATAGAAGAGGGATAGAAGTCTATTTTCTATTTATCATACCCTCATTGGGAATATTAAGTAAGCTGATTTACACTACTGCTTTTCCTCACATAAAAATATTATAATCATAACACTATATTTTCATAGGAACAATACTCCTCATTGTTTAAGGGCTTTGTCCTCTGAAGTCCATCAGAAGAGTGAGATAGCAGGTGACATTTTGACTTCAAATGAGAGGTGGTTTGCCATAGTTATCATTGCAAGCCTTAAATCTGTGACATATTTACTTTTCCACATGTGACAACATTTTCAATTTTGAATTTGATATTTATGGAAATGAAACAAACAGTTAAAAATAAAACAAATTAACAGTAAGTTACAGAATTATAAAATAGAACCACAAATGATGTAAAAAAATTAGAAATGAGACAAAGTTCTAAATAAAAACACAATCGGTTGTTTCTTGATAAGGCAAGGCTTTATATGTGAGTCTCTCAAGCACTGTGACTAAGATTTTTTACTTTTTTAAAATTCTTAATACAAAGTGAGACATGGTTGCTATCTGGAAAATTCTGTCTAATAGTTCTTTTGACTTCTAGTTTTTAAAAGATTCTCAGTTGAAATATACAGAAAAACAAGCAAAAGTTGTATTGTTGACAAATATCTTCAGGTTTTCTATTCAGCAAAATCTTCCTCTAGATTTGTTTCACTTGTATGTGTAGTACCTCAATTTATTGCCCAGTTATATATTAATACATTATATCTAAGATATAGTATTATATTATATATAATATATGATTATTATATATGGTTATTAAATATTATATAATGTATAATATTTAATATATATATTTGTTTGTATAAACATATACATTTATATATATATTTCAGTGCATTTTTCCATTCACTATCTCATTTGTGATACCTAGGATTTAAGACTCTGACAGCTGATAGCTTTTATAAAACTAACAGCCCTTCAGTTTTAAAATGAAATCATTAAAAAGTTCTTTGAAAAGACCTGTGAGGGGTGAGTTAAAAGACAGAGGGAGGTTCATAAATGTACTCAGCATAGAAAAGCTACTCATGAAATAATAACTATAAACTTACCAAGTCTTGGAAGAGATATAGTAATACAAATTCAGGAAACTCAAAGGGCCCTAAATGGTCTCAACTCCAAAGCATCCTCTCACAGGTACATTATAGTCAACCTGCCAAAAGTTAAAGACAAAAAGAGAATTCTAAAAAGAGCAAAAGAAGTGTTGAGAACATATAAGGGAATCTCCACTAGAATAACAGCAGATTTCTCAGCAGAAATCTTATGGGCCAAGTGAAAAGGAGATGATATATTCAAAGTGCTCAGAGAAGAAATAAGTCTACCAGCCAGAAGTACTATAACCTGTGATACTATCATTTTAGAGATGGTGAAGAAAATAAAGTCTTTCCCAGACAAGCAAGAACTCAGGGAATTCATTACCATTAGACCAGCCCTAAAATCAACGACTAAGGAACTTCTACACCTGGAACAAAAGGATGGTAAGTATCACCACTAAAACACACGGAAGTATAAAGCTGGTAGAACACACACACACACAAATGAGAAAGAGGAAGGAATCAAACTCTATAACTATAGGAAACTATGAAACGGCAAAGATAAACAATAAAACAAGAAGAAACAAATAAAGGATACACAAAACAAACAGAAGACAAATAACAAAATGACAGAAGTTTTCATTTATCAATACTAACTTTGAATGTAAATAGATTAAATTCTTCATTTTAAAGAATAAACTAGCTTAATAAGGAAATAATACTCAGATATATGGTGCCTACAAGAAAATCACTTCACCTATCAAGACACACACAGACTGAAAGTGAAAAGACAGAAAAAGATACTCTATGGAAATAGAAAAAGTGAACAGGAGTAACTATACTTCTATCAGAAAAATATAATTTAAGTGAAAAACTGTAAATAAAGACAAACATGCCGCTGGTTAATGATAAAGGGCTCAATTGAGCAGTAGGATATAAGAATTTTAAATATATATGTACCAAACACCAGAGTATTTAGATATATAAATGAAATATTAGATCTAAATGGATAAATATACCCCAATACTATAATAGATGAAAAATTCAACATCCCACTCTCAAGATCGGACAGATTCTCAAGACAGAAAAATCAATAAAGAAACATTGGATTTAAACTGCACTATAGATCAAATAGAACTAACAGACATGTACATGACATTACATCTCATAAAGTTAGAATACATATTCTTCTTATCAGCAATAAAACATTCTCCAGAATAGTCCATAATCTAGTCTACAAAACAAGCTTCAACAGACTTAAAAAAAATAAAAAAACAATCAAATACTGTTTCTGACCACAATGAAATAAAACTAAAAATCAATAATAAGAGAAATTTTGTACTTATACAAATACATGAAAATTAAATAATAAGCTCCTATACAATCAACTGGTCAAGGAAGAAATTAAGAAGGGACTTCAAAAAAATCCTGAAAGAAATAAAAATACTATACAACATAAAAAACAAAAATATATGTCATACAGAAAAAGAAGTACTGAGAGGGATGTTTATAGCAATAAAGGCCTACATAAAAAACAAAAGGTTTCAAATAAATTTCAAGTAAACAATTTAATGATGCAACACAAGCAGCTAGAAAAGCAACAATATTTCAAACCCAAAATTAGTCAAAGGAAAGAAAAATAAATATTAGAGCAGAAGTAAATGAAATATAGAGCAAAAATATACAAACATATCAAAAAACTGAAACTTGTTCTTTTGAAAAGATAAACAAAATTGACAAACCATTAACTGTGTTAACCAAGTAAAATAAAGAGAAGACCCAAATAAATAAAATGAGAAGCAAAAAGGAGACATTGCAACTAATACCACAGACATCAAAAAGATGATTAGAGACTATTATGAACAACTATATGGCAACAGATTGAACAATATAGAAGAAATTAATAAATTCCTAGACATATACAACCTACCAAGATTGAAGCAGGAGGGAAAAGAAAACCTGAAAAGACCAATAACTACTAACAATACTGAGTCAGTAATTAAATGTCTCCCAATAAAGGAAAACCCAAGCCAGATGGCTTCACTGAGGAATTCTACTACACTCTCACAAAGTATCATCAATTCTTCTAAAACTATTCCAAACAAAATTGTAGGGGAGGAAATTCTTGCAAACTCATTCTACCAGGTCAGCATTACCCTGACAACAAAAATTAGACAAGGGAACAACATAAAAGAAAACTATAGACCAATACCCCTGATGAACACACATGCAAAAATCCTCAACAAAATATTAGCAAATGAAATTCGACAGCACATCAAAAAGATTATGCACCGTGATCAAGTGGGATATACCGTAGGGATGCAAGGATGATTCAATATACACAAATCAATAAATTTGACACATGTAACCAGCAGAATGAAGGACAGAAATCATATGATCATCTTAACAGACACAGAAAAAGCATTTGCAACATCCCTTCATGATAAAAAGAACATTTGCAACATCTCTTCATGATAAAATCTCTCAAAAATTACGTATAGAAGAAACATATGGAAACACAATAAAGACCACATATGATAAACTCACAGGCTACATCATATTAAATAGGGAAAAGTTCATAGCTTTCCCTCAAAGAACTGGAACAAGGTAAGGATTACCATGTTCCCCACTTCTATTCAACAAAGTATTTGAAGTTCTACCCTGATCAAACAGACAAGACAAAGAAGTAAAAAGCATCCAAATTATAAAGGAGGAAGTCAAATTGTCCCTGTTTGCAGGTGATATGATCCTCATATAGAAAAACCTAAAGACTCCATCAAAGAACTCTTAGAACAGACAAATGAATTTAGTAAACTTGCTAAATAAAAATTAGCATATAAAAATTACTAGCCTATCTATACACAAATAATGAATGAGCTTAAAGTAATCAAGAAAGCAATCTCATTTGCAATAGCTACAAAAATAATAAAATACTAGGAATAAGTTTAATGAAGGAGGTGAAAGATCTCTACATTGAAAACTATGAAACACTGATAAAAGAACTTGAAGGGGCTGCAAAAAGTGGAAAAGTATCCCATACTCATGGATTGTAAAAATTAATATTGTTAAAATGTCCATAGCCACCCACAGATTCAGTGTAATTCCTACCGAATGATATTCTTCCCAGAAATAGGAAAAAGAATCCTAGAATTCATATGGAATCAAAATAATAGCCCAAATAACTAAAGCAATTCTGAGCAAAAAAGAAGAAAGTTGAAGGTATCAAACTACCTGACTTCAAAATACACTACAAAGCTACAATAATAAAAACAGCATTATATTTTAATAAAACCAGAAACAATAAATAGATCCTCTCATTCACAGACAACTGCATTTCTACAATGGCTCCAAGAACATACATTAGGTAAAGGACAGTGTCTTCAATAAGTTGTGCTGGCAAAACTGGATATTCATGTGCAGAAGAATACAATTAGACCCCTATTTCTTGCCATTTACAAAAATCAATACAAAATGGACTAAAGACTTAAACATAAGTCCCTCAAATCTGAAACTACTAGGAGAAAACACAAGGGAAATGCTTCAGTGTACTGGTTTGGGCAAAGATTTTATGGTTAAGACCTCAAAAGCACAGACAACAAAGGCAAAAATAGACAAATGGGATTACATCAAACTAAAAAATCTTCTGTACAGCAAAGGAAACAACCAACAGAGTGAAGAGACAACTTGAAGAATGGGAGAAAATATTTGCAAACTATTCATCTGATATGGGATGAATATTCTAATTATCCCTATTTGATCATTACACATTGTGTTCATGAATCAAAATATCACACTGCACACCATGAACATGTATGATTGTTATATGCCAATTAAATATATATTAAAAGATATAAATAATAAAGAGTACAAATTTAAATTTCCATTTAATATATATTTAAATTACTTTTAAATAAAAGAGATTATAGGATATCCTTTTGATTGACTGATACAATCTGAAACATTAGAGGCATGTACCTTTCTTATTCTTTGAGTAGACTCTTTTATACTGTAGAGATAAAACTTAACTCATAGAGACTTATAGTAAACTGAGAGTAATACAAATAATTCCTGCCCATATAAATACAAAATGTGTCTGTGGAAAGCAATTTATTATTTTTCTGTGGATATTGGGCAGTTTTGCATATATTTCATCCATATATAAATTTATTTCACCATTCCAATCTTATAATAAATGTGTGAAGCTTTGAGTTCTCTTTTGATTTTGCTGTATGTATCACTTGAATTAATGAGTTAAATACTTTTTTGATGTGTGTTTAGCTTAAGAATAAAAAAGTACTCATTGTCTAGTATTTATTAAATAAATAAATAAATAATTTATCAAAATTATATATGTATATATAAATTATGGGCTGAATTGTGTTCCCCAAAAATTTATACATAGGAGTTCTAAACCTCAGTACCTCCGAATGTGACTGTATTTGGAGAACATTTAACTTGTAACTAAGATTAAATGAGGCCATTGTGTGAATTTTAATACAATCTGTCTGGTATCTTTACAATAGGAAATGTAATCACATAAAGAGACACCAGGGATGCATGCATGCACACAGACAAAAGGCCATGTGAGGAAAGAGCAAAAAGTTGGCTATCTACAAGGCAAAGAGAGAAGTCTCAGAAGAAACCAAACCTGCTGACTCCTAGATCTTGGAGTTCTAGCCTCCAGAAGTTTTAGAAAATGCATTTCTGTTATTTAAGCGACCCTGTGTGTGGTGTTTTCTTATGGCAGCCCTAGAAAACTGTGTGTGTGTGTTTGTGTGTGTGTATACAAATATATGTATATTAGTTTAGTTATAAGAGTACTTTGTAGAATAGCAAAATATTAAAACCAATCTAAATACTCTTTAGTAGAGGTACATATAAGAATATTATGGTACATGCATACAATGTTATACTAATGAACATGTTAAAATGAGCGGAACAGTTCTACAGTTGTCAAAATGAATACGTATGAGGAACAAAATAGGTTTTGGATTTTCAAAATGGCTGTCTAGAAACATCAGTCACCAGCTCTCCTCAGAAAGAACAAGTTTCAGGTCAATAAATATGGCCCAAGTAGAATATTAAGGGAAGAGTATCAGAACCTACCAGAGTACCCATGGGAAGAAGTTGGGGCATAGAACAA
Source organism: Cheirogaleus medius (assembly GCA_008086735.1). Taxonomy (NCBI): domain Eukaryota; kingdom Metazoa; phylum Chordata; class Mammalia; order Primates; family Cheirogaleidae; genus Cheirogaleus; species Cheirogaleus medius. The sequence goes on from VBSM01000656.1 coordinate 6,126,822, forward strand.
GAAAAAAATACCCCTTTGGACAAAGGAAACTAGAGCACATACCCTCCTGGACGTGAGAGCTCCCTGTTTGTGATCTGAAGATGTCTGTACTCCTTTCAGTGGAAATGCTAGTGTTCAGCAGGGTCTGTAGGGGAGGAGAGTGGTTTCACTCCAGAGGACAAGTTTCGCTGGTACTCGGAAAGGAATGTAGAGACAGGACTTCTCCTTCCCCCACCAGACACTGCTGCAGACATACCTGCAACTGCTCTCATGGGGGTTTGGTATGGGTGCACCTGGGGATAGACAGTCCTTGGTTTTTAGGGGAGGTTATACCCTCACTAACAGTATGCTCAAGGTGCTCTGTTTTGCATGGATGGTGAGGGCCATATCCCTCCCTACACATAGAGGCAGAATAATATTTGCAGCTGCCCTGTCAGAAGAATCTCAGCCTTTGGGTTTCGGCATTGCTGGATCTCCAGCAAACATTCTCCAGCACCCACTTGGACTGTAGCAGCCTCAGGGGCAAGAGGATACATGGGGAACTGTGGGATTACCCAAGTTTTAACATTCAGAACAAACTACACCTAGGTGAGAGGAGAGCAGCACCCTAGGGGGCCTCTTGGGACATGGCAGATCAGAGTACATGCTCTCCTCCATTCAGGGACTTCTCCCTCCCATCCACTTCTGCCAATGTAGTCATGGCTGTTTCCATGGAGGGTTGATGGGACAGTATTGAGGGATGGTTATTCCAGGGCATTTAGGAGTGGCTGCACACCAACTGTCAGCATACTCACCATTCTTGGACTTGCCTACCACTCCTGGACGTGCATGGAGGGTGGGGCCCATGCCTATTTGTTTAAGGAGCTGTAGTTTCCTTCAATGGAGTAAGACAAGCCACAAAGCTACCTGTTTCAGGCTGAGATAAATTTCACCCTGAGTCCATCTGGGTTAAGAGTTACAAGACAGTCATTGTTTGTGACCCTCAGTTATATTACAGCATGGAGAAAAATGACAGTGTCTACTGTCTGAACTGAAAGTCACCAACCCTTAAGCAGTGCTGTGATAGAAGGAAGATTGTGTCTCTACCTACCCAGGCTGTGGATTGGGTTCAGTCTCCTCCCTCTTGCATCTACCCTTTTGATGGACAGCTTGTAACAATGCAACACAAGCTCACCAACCACCTTTGACAGGGTTAATATTTCTGCTCATCATTGGTGTATACTGGGGTGAGCTTGGAGGCACAGTTCTGCGGAGTTTTTTCACCTCTCAGGGCAGAACAGGAAACAAAGGACCTTGGACATTCCAGATATCCCCTCACAGCCTGAGCAAACAGAGACCAGTCACACACCTGATGACTCCTGCTGCAGCCGGCACTTACACATAAGCACCACCTACAGGCCTGGTGGTTGAATTGCAGCCCAATACTTTCTTACTGCAACTGCTATCTAAGAAAGCCACCACACAAAGGCTATCTATAACCAAGGAACACATGCAGAGTCTTGGGCCCTGAAAGTACCCCAAATAGAAGCTAAATGAGCAAACACAACATATATTATAGGCACACCCTGTGTGCAGTTGAAAGCTCAAACAATAGAATAGATGGAGCCAAAGGAAGAACTCCAGAGCTTGGAGATGAGTCTTTTAAATTAACCCAGTCACACAAATATAAAGAAAAAGGAATTATAAAAAAATGAACAAAGTCTTTGAGAAATATGGGATTATGTAAAATATCCAAACATATGAATCACAGATATTCTTGAGGGAGAAAAAGAAAAAAAGTAAAAACTATGGGGAACCTATTTGAGGGAAGAATTGAGGAAAACCTCCCCAAGTCTGGCAAGAGGCTTAGACATCTACATAGAAGAGGTGCAATCAACACCAGGGAGAGACATTGCAAGAAGGTCTACACCAAGGCATAGATATCACACTATCTAACGTCAACATGAAGCAAAAAAAATTTAAAGCAGCAAGCAAAGAATGTCTAACTATATATAAAAGAAAGCTCATTGGACTAACAGCAGACTTCTCAGGAGAAACCTTATAAGCCAAGAGAGATTGGGGTCCTATCCTATTTTCAATATTATCAAAGGAAAAACTGTCAGTCATGAGTTTTGTATCCTGCTAAACTAACCTTCACAAATGGATGAGAGAGAAAGTGTTTCTCAGGCAAGCAAATACTAAGGGAATTTGTCACTATGAGATTAACCCTACAAGAAATGCATTTGGGAGTTCTAAACATAGAAAGGGAGATGCTAGCTACCATAAAAACATATGAAACCATAAAATTCACAGGTCTTATAAAACAGTTACACAATTGAGAATAAAAAGCAATGAGGTAACATTTAACATTATGACAGCAACAGAACCTCACAGATAAATTAATTTTGAACATAAACAGGATAAATGCCCCAGTTAAACAATATATATTGGCAGAATTGATAAAAAATATAGAATCCAAATGTCTGCTGCATTCAAGAGACTCACTTAACTGGTAAGATTTTATAGACTCAAAGTAAAGGGGTGGAAAAAAAATTCTTAAAAAATGGAAATCAAAAGCAAGCAGTAATAGCTATACTTATATCAGATAAAACAGACTTTAAATCAACAAAAGTGAAAAATGACAAAGCAGACCATTATATAATGATAAAGGGATCAATTCAACAAGATATAGCAATAATAAGTATATATATATATGCACCTAACACTGGAACACCCAGATTCATAAAATAAATACTCCTAGACCTAAGAAATGAGATAAACAAAAACATAATAATAGTAAGTGATTTCAACAGGCTACTGACAGTGTTGGAAAGATCATCGAGACAGAAAATCAACAAAGAAACATTGGCCTTAAACTGGACTCTAGAACAAATGGACCTAACAAACATTTACAGAACATTGTACCCAACAACTTTAGAATATACATTCTTCTCCTCACCACATGGGGCTTGTTCAAAGCTAGACCATTTGTTAGGCCACAAAACAAGTCTCAATAAATTTAAATTAAAATCATATCAAGTATATTCTCAGAACATAGTGGAATAAAACTAGAAATTAATTCAAAGAGGAAATCTCAAAACTATACAAATAAATGGAAGTAGATCAATCTGTTCCTGAATGATCTTTGGGTCAATGATGAAATCAAGATGGAACTTTAAAAATTTTTCCAAAGAAGTGCTAACAGTCACATAACTTATAAAAATCTCTGGGATACGGAAAAAGCACTGCTAATGTGGAAGATTATGGTGCTAAATGCCTACATCAAAAAGGCACACAGGCTGGGCATGATGGCTTATGGCTCCTAGCATCTTGGGAGGCCAAGATAGTAGGATTGCTTGAGGCCAGGATTTCAAGACTAGCTTATAAAACATAGTGAGATCATGTATCTATAAAAATTAAAAAATATATAATTAGGTGGGCATGATGGCACATGCCTGTAGTCCTAGCTAATCAGGAGACTGAGTTCTCCTAAATGCACCTAAATGTTTCTCACAGCACAATTCACGATAGCAAAGACATTGATTTAACCTAACTGTCCACCAACTGATGACTGGATAAAGAAAATATGGGACACACACACACACACACACACACACACACCTTGGAATACTAGTCAGCCATAAAAGAAGGAATTAATGTGTTTTGCAGCAAATTGGATGGAACTGAACATCATTATCCTAAGTGAAATAAGTCAAGAGTAAAAAAATCAAATACTTCACGTTCTCACTTACAAGTCAGAGCTAAGCTAGGAGTATGCATAGTCATACATAGTGGAATAATAGACATTGAAGACTCCAAAGGGGGGTTGGATAGGAGGGCAGTGAGGGATGAAAAATTACCTATTAGGTACAATGTACACTATTTTTTTGATTGGTACACTAAAAGCCCAGATCGCACCACTATATAATATATCCATATAAAAAACTGCACTTGTACCCCCTAAATCTGTTGAAATTTTTAAAAAGAATAATTTTTTTTATTTTAGCATATTATGGGGGTACAAATGTTTAGGTTACATATATTGCCCTTGCCCCACCTGAGTCAGAGCTCCAAGCATGTCCATACCCCAGACAGCGCACACTGCACCCGTTAGGTGGATATATACACATCCCCTTCTACCCCCTCCCACCTGCCCGACACCCAATGAATGTTATTACTATATGTGCACTTAAGTGTTGATCAGTTAATACCAATTTGATGGTGAGTACATGGGTTGCTTGTTTTTCCATTCTTGGGATACTTCACTTAGTAGAATGGGCTCCAGCTATATCCAGGAAAATACAAGAGGTGCTATATCACCATTGTTTTTTGTGGCTGAGTAAATTTCCATGGTATACATATACCACATTTTATTAATCCACTTATGTATTGATGGCATTTGGGTTGTTTCCACATCTCTGCAATTGTGAATTCTGCACTATAACCATTCTAGTGCAGATGTCTTTTTTATAGAATGTCTTTTGTTTGTTGGGATAGATGTCCAGTAATGGAATTGCTGGATCAAATGGTAGTTCTACTTGTATCTCTTTGAGATATCTCCATATTGCTTTCCACAGAGGTTGTACTAGGTTGCAGTCTCACCAGCAGTGTAGGAGTGTTCCTATCTCTCTGCATCCACGCTAACATTTATAGTTTGGGGACTTTTTTACAAATGTCATTCCCACTGGAGATAAGTGATATCTCCTTGTGGTTTTGATTGACATTTCCCTGATGATTAGAGATGTTGAGCATTATTTAATATATTTGTTATCCATTAGTTGATCTTCTTTTGAAATGTTTCTGTTCATTTCCTTTGCCCACTTAAGGCTTGAAACTATAATAATTCTAGAAGAAAATGTTGGAAAAGCTCTTATAGACATTGCCCTAGGCAAAGAATTTCTGAAGAAGACCCCAAAGGCAATCACAGCAACAACAAAAATAAATAAATGGGACCTGATCAAATTAAAAAGCTTCTGTACAGCCGAGGAAACTATCATGAGGGCAACAGATAACCTAAAGAATAGGAGAAAATATTCACAATCCAATAAAAGGCTGATAACTAGAATGTACATAAACTCAGGAAAATCAGCAAGAAAAAACCAAACGACCCTATCAAAAAGAACAAAATATTAAGTGAAAAAGCAAGTTGCACAATGATACAAGTCAGTTAATGCTACTCATGTATATTTAAAACATATAGATTCAAACACACAGTAGTATACATCATTCACTAAATATGTATACATATACTGTATATTATAAAATATTAAACCATATTTTAAGAATAAAAATATACATAATAGTGGTATACTCTCATGAGGTTGGGAGGAGAATTGGATTGAAGTTAAAAAACAATGAGGGTCAGATAATGTTCTCCATGTTAAATACATACAAAATATGAAATAAATGGAAAATGTTTTCATTAATATAAAAATAATTTTGTTAATCCTGCAACTTGATATCATGGATATTTCTTGCAGTTCTCTACATAATTTTCCAGAAATTTTTAGTGAATATAAATATAGGCAAAAATGAACCCTGACAAAACTATTTTATTATGTTCTTTTAGGAGCACTACAACTTCCCACACAGTAATCGAAAACTAAGATATTGTAGAAACTTTCTTTAAGTCATAAATTTTCCATTTGTCTTGCCCTATGCTTTAAACATTGTTATGCTATTTAAATGCAATTGACATCAATTAAAAATAGTACTAATGAAAAAAGATAAATGGCAGTGTGACATTACTTAAGATCAAAAGGTCATTATTCAGGCCATTATCTGAAAATATGTTTTTGTTTGTTTGTATCTGTCATTTGTTGAGAATAAGGATTTTAGTTCACTCATTTCTATTCTGGTCTAATTGCTCTCTGAGTGTAAAGACAAGCCCTCTGAAATGTATAGATAGACAAGTAGGAATTGTTAAACAGAAGATCACAGCTACTTTCTACTTGGTAAGCACATGACTTCTAAATTTCTTATTGATGAAAGTAATTCATGTAATACACTAAGCCTTTTTTGAAGTTTAAAATTAGGGTTGGTCTTGCTTAAAATGCAAGATTTGCAATCTACCTTAAATAAGGTGATATTGTAGTAATTTACCAACCTTTATAAAATCAATACAGTCATTTCTAGTCCATCCAGCTCTCCCAAACTTTGCATTTTTGACATTTTTGCAAAATAATCTCCTAGCATTTCTGTAGTAATTCGCATTGATTTCAATGCACTTGATCAGAGACAAAGCAATAAACTGCAGTCTCTGATGCTGCTAAAGTCAGCAGATAAGCCAGTTATGGTTTCACTTTCTATTTTTTCTTTTTTAGGCCTTTTTTTTAAGTTTTGCAACAGCAAACTTTTGTGCTCTTCAACTTAGAAACCATGTTCACACCAGTCTTGGCTGAACCATCTAAGCTAACTTCATTATCCCAAATGTTAATAATTGCATTTCAATAATGGCTTTCATTAAAGTACTTCCAGGCGCTTAACACACATCAATTAAGGTACATCACGCCCCTGTGAAGCAGGTCAGGATTATTATATCCTCTGAGACACAATGCGGTTACTGAATGAAGGTCACGGAGCAAATTAACAACAAAGTAAGTAGTAAAAGACCTACAGTTCAAACTAAATTCTTGTTTTCTCTCTTAATATAATATTATATTTGATTTTCTAAATGCTATCCATATTTCATTTGTCTTTAATTATAAATGAAGTAGAAAGTCAATATTTCAAATATTAGAAATTTAAAATAAATAAATACATAGCTCTACCAAACCTGGTCAATGTAAGATTGATCAGTTATTTATTGATCATTTATAAATTTTAAAACATTACTTGGGTTTTATACTTCCTGACTGTGAAAATCATTTGAATACACTTGTATTTTAAACATTAATGCTGATACTTATCCTTAGGTATAATGTTCTCATAAATCTACTAAACAAGAGTACATTCATCTATGTGTTAAATTGTTCCTTCTATTTCCCCTGTACCTATGGAAACCAAGTCAGTAATCATGATTATATATAGTGAATAAGCTATTCACCATCATACCCAAGGAGGAAGTAAAGTAAGTACTTGATAAAGAAATAATTTCTTCTTGATGCAGTGTTTGGCACTACCTACTTGGAAAAGTATCTCCCTTTGACATGCATTTGCTTTATTATGGAGTACTAGAACAGGGTCCTAGAAAACTCAGCTGGAAAAGGACTAGAAAAGGGAAAGTAACATGATGGAAAGTTTGTAAAAACATTCATATGTATTCAGGATTATGGATTGTGAATCTAGGAAGAGGAAAGCTATGGGAGATACAAAATTTTATAAAACAAGAAGTATGTGTCAAATATATTCAGGGCCTTGAAATAGGAGCATACCATACTTTGAATCTTGAAAGAAGTATCTTAGACTCATTGGATATATCCATTTAAACAACATGTAATAATCATATGATGATATGCTATTAATCATATGATAATCTATTAGATTGTAGATGTTTCAGAAAAATAATGATGTTGTGAAAGCCGTTGTTCATTTCAAACACATATTATCTGGGTTGTTTATGAAGCTTATATCTTTCAAATTAGATATTGAATATTCTGTTTGTCTAAGATGATTATTAATATAGAATACTTAACTAATTTGAATAAATCACTTAGTTATTAACTATGTTGAGGCAGGATGCACCATTTTCCCTCACAACTATGATGGTCTCTTTTATTGCCCAACCTCTCAATTTCTATATTACATTTCCGTTATCGCCTAGAATGTTGTCTGTGTTTAGTGGTTAAATATAAGAGCCATGCCTGAGGATAAACAGACTTCTAAACCTTTGAATGTTCATTCAGTTTAAATCACCACTTAATTCATTTAAAATAGTCTGAATAATTTATCTTCCTGTCTTTGGGGATTCTTATGTTTATTTTTTTGTTGTTTTAGATGTTCCATTTTCATAAAATAAAATAAATCAGCAAAGAAAGGGGAAACAACTTTAGCATGAGAACTTAAAGGATCAGAAAACATTAATGCAGAACATGATACTTATCTTAGATATACCATGTAGACAACAACTTTAATGATGAAGTGATTTTGTTCTCAAAAGCCAATTTTACCCAACATGGTTTCCTTAGTACTCAATGAAAGATTACTCACCTTAGGGGAACTTAGACATTCTGCACAAGGAGGATGTGACAGGTTCTGGACTCTGTATAGTTATCTTTTCATCAACATCAGGTATCTTACAAACTACCTATTCATTGTTTTCCAATTACAGACCAAATTGGTAATGGTGAATGTATGACAATACCTACTAAATTTATATCTTGTTGAATTTCATGTGGTAAGTTCTGACTCACATTTTGAGGGGCAGTAAATATGAAGAAACATAAACACTACATTTTGAGCTTTGTTTATTTAAACGGAACTGACTAAAACTCCAATGATATTGTAATATATATTTTCTTAAAATATTCTGTGGTGAAGGCACATATAAATCAGGAAAATCTACTAGCTATTACAGAAGGTAAAGAAATACTCAATAGTAAACTAACAGCAAATGTAGTTTTCCATATTGTACTGCCTGCCAATTATCAACAAACTAGTTTGGGCTGAATAAAGGATATTAGGAGGGAGACACTGACTACTCCTAATTCTAAATGATTGAATTTGAACTTTGTTTCTATACTAGTGTTGAGGTAGTTATATTTTAAAGGCCAAAAATGTAAAGGAAAATATCAAGAAGAGCTGCATATTAATGTAGAAGAATGTTAATTAGATTCCCTTATTCTCTGAAAAGACCTAAGTTTAAGTTGTGCATTCTGTTCTGGCCATCACATGAAGATAAAATGAAATAACAGAAAGGCCACTGTAGTCATATAACTGAAAACTTAACTCATATTTGATTTTCTAACTCAAGTTAAGCATGCTTTAAGTAAAAAAAAAAAAGAGAAGTGGTATAAAAATAAAAAAGAGATAGTACAATTCACTGCCTGAAATTATTGAGAAAATATCAACCAAAATTGTAATCTTTATCACAGATAACTATACAACACATATAGTTGAGTTTTTTATGAATAAAACTTAAAATATAAAAATACAAAGATGTGAAACAACTGCATGGGCAAAGTTCTAATAAATGAAACAGTGATTCCTCAAACCAACAGTACCCTTGTTCTGTTACCTCTAATAGGAAATGCTGAGACTTCTTCCAGTTACTCACTTGAAAGGACACTTGAAATATAATTGAATAATCCTTCACACACACACACGCACACACACACGCCTTTTAGGAAAGTCAGTGCCCAGGAATGTGTAATTTTTAGAATTAATGCAGTGGAATACAAAGAGAAAATCTGCTGTTGCTCACAGTATTCTTTGATACAGGAATTAGAGTAGGGCTCAATTTCCATGAGCCAGAGTAAAAATTGGCTTCTACTTCTATGCTCTCTGCATACAGATGATGCTAAAGATTGTATAGTGCTAAAATTTGTCACTGACAGATAAGAAATATGTCTCAGAAAGTGTCTTCCATTGGAAGAGAAAAATCAGACACTCAGAATGAGCATACAGAGATGGCAAAGTCACAATCCTTATTTCCAAAGCACTTATATTTTGAAGAAAGATATAATTAGAGGCATTTAAATAGCTATACTGAATACAAGGAATGATTACTAGGTTCCAAATGAAGAATATGAAATGCTATGCAAGTAAATAAAAGAAAGTTATTAATGTTGTTAATGCTGATGACCATGAGTAATGATTTCATTGAAGTGGTGCCACTGGAGTAGTTATTAATGGGTCCTGGAGATATGAATTTGGAAGTAATAGGTACACGAGAAGATGAAGTCAGTTGTGTGATGAATAAAATGAATCATGAGAAGAAAAGGGAGAAAATTTCAAAACACTGGACCATATCTAAATAAAATAATTGAACAGAAGCCACAAAGACTTGGCTAAGAAAAGTTGATGTGGATCTGTTCTCTAAAGATTCTCTGATTTCCAGTCATCCCTAGTATCAGTGACCTAGGATCAGGAATAGGGTACAGGGACACTCTATTTCATCAAGAATAGGAAACCAGTCAATGAAGCAGGAGGGATGTCAAAGACCTAGAAAATAGGGAGAATATAGGAACATGATGAACTAGGTATAATGGAAGTGAAAGACTACAGGAAATTGTGGTCTAGAGGAAGAAGCATCTTAGTTTGAGTGGCAGATGAGAAATGTTACAATTGTTGCCACAAGAGAATAAGACTACAGTGAAGTGAAATGATTATCTTTAGAGAAGAGAACATTAAGGAATTGTGGTGCCAGGGTGTCCTATGGGATATGCATATGGATATTGATTTCACCTTGGGCAGGACTCTATGTAGAAGAAAATATCATTACTAACACAATATGGGAGAGAGGCCTGGGTAAAGTATGTCACTGTGGAGGATGAGAAGGTGGCGGTGTACTTGGATTACAGTGCAGGCTTTAAAGGAGAGGTAGCTAAAGGAAGACGATGGAATGGTGGAAGGCAAGTGGCTAAGATGAGTGAAGAGAGAGGAAGATATTGAGCAGCTTGTCTCCCCAACATAAAATCTAATAAATTTATGAAGATATTATTCTATATTAATATTATGAGATTTATTAGTTTGTTATATTGAGATCTATAAATACTTGAATTGTATGTGTATGCACATGCACATGCACATAGTGTGAGTTGGGGGAATAGTTTTATTTTTTTCATTTTTCTTCATAAAATATCCAGTTGAACCACTCCCATTTACCAAAAAGGTTTTTACCTTCCTACTTATCTTTCATGACAACTCGTAATAAAATAAAAGTCCATTGATATGTGAGTCTGCTTCTGGACTAAATTCTTTTACATTTTATCTTTATCTCTCCTTAAGTAAACACCAAACCACACTGTCTTAATTACTGTAACTTTATACTGAGAACTAATTTCTAGCAAATCACCTCCTCCTACCTTTTCTTTTACTTCAAGAACGACTTCAATTTTCTTATCCTTAACACAACCAAAACATTTTTAAAAGACGTTTGTCAGTTTGCACAAAAGGTGCATTGGAATTTGTTATGATTGTATTGAGTCCAGAGATAAATTTTGAGAAAATTAATATCTTTAAAATTTGAGGATTCAAATCAATGAACATGGTATATGATTCATTTATTTAGATCTACACAAATTTCTCTCATTTATGTTTTACAGCTATCTGTATTAAGATTTTCTATATATTCAATTTATTCCTTGGTACTTTGTATTTTTATATTATGGTAAGGTGTTATTTGCATATATTTGAAGAAATATCTATTTTAAGTGGTATAGTTTAAAATTTCATGTTCTAAACTTTATAGTTGTTATATACATTTTCGTATATTGTCTTCATATTCTGCTACCTTGCTAAATTAAGTTATTAATTTTAATAATTTACTCATAGTATCTTGCCTGTATATAATGAGAGCTTTATTTTTTCATTAAAACTCCATATTTTATTGCTTTTTCTTGGCTTTTTTATTGGCTATGAACCCATTAAAAATTATATGTAATATAGAAGTAGTGATAGGAGAAAACATTGTTTCACTTGTTATCTTAAAGAGAAAATTTGCAGCATTTCCAAATAAGTATGATGTTTGGTCTAAAATTCTGTTAGTAGTTTCTAATTAATGAAGTCCCTTTTATCAGCAGTTTCCTAAAAAATTGTCTTATCATGATTATATGTAAAATTTTATCAAATTTCTCTGTTGTATTTGATTGAATTGGTTACATGCTATTTTTTCTTTTATATATTGAAGGTATGTGTTTTTTTTTTTTTACTTTTTTTATTTTTATTTCAGCATGTTATGGAGGTACAAATGTTTAGGTTACATACATTACCTTTGCCCCGCCCCAGTCAGAGCTTCAAGAGTGTCCATCCTCCAGATAGTGTGCACCACACCCATTAGGTGTGAATATATCCATCCCCTCCTTCACCCTCCCATCTGCCCGACACCCAATGAATGTTATTACTATATGTGTACTTAAGTGTTGATCAGTTAATAACAATTTGATGGTGAGTACATGTGGTGCTTGTTTTTCCATTCTTGGGATACTTCACTTAGTAGAATGGGTTCCAGCTCTATCCAGGATAATACAAGAGGTGCTAGACCACCTTTGTTTTTTGTGGCAGGTAACTTTTTGATATGACTTTTCCTTTGGTACATACCCAGTAGTGGGATTTCTGGATTTGTGGTAGAAATATGTTTAGTTCTTTGAGAAATTCCAATACTGATCTCCATAGAAGTTTTACTAATTTACATTCACACCAAGAGTGTATACACATTCCTTTTCACAGCATCTATGCCAACATCTGTTGTATTGGGACTTTTTAATAAAGGCAGTACTGACAGGGGTGAGGTGGTATCTCACTGTGGTTTTAATTTGCATTTCCTTAATGATTAGTTGAGCATTTTTATATGTTTTTTGGCCATTTTTATCTCTTCTTTTGAAAAATGTCTGTTCTTATCTTTTCCCCACTTTTTAATGGGCATGCTTCTTACTTGATGAGTTGCTTGAGTTCCTTGTAGATTCTGAATACTAGTCCTTTGTCAGATGCATAGTTTACAAATAGTTTCTCTCATAATTTAGGTTGTCTGCTTACTGTGTTGATTATTGCTTTTGCTGTGGAGAAGATTTTTACTTTAATTTGATCATATTTGTTTATTTTTGTTTTTCTTGCATTTGATTTTGGGGTCTTAGTCATAAATCTTTGCCAAGGCCAATGTCCAGAAGAGGTTTTCCTAAGGTTTTTTCTAGAATTTTTATGGTTTAATTTCTTTCTCTTTGTTAATATTTTTTTTATTTCAGCATATTATGGGAGTACAAATGTTTATGTTATACATATTGCCTTTGACCCACCCAAGTCAGAGATTCAAGCATGTCCATCACCTAGACAGTGCACACCACAGCCATTAGGTGTGAATATACCCATCCTCTCCTCCTCTATACCACCTGCCTGACATACAATGAATGTTACTACTACATGTGCACTTAACTGTTGATCAATTAATACAAATTTGATGGTGAGTACATGTGGTGTTTGTTTTTCCATTCTTCTGATACTTCAGTTAGTAGAATGGACTTCATCTCTATCAAGGATAATACAAGAGGTGCTAGATCATCATTGATTTTTGTGACTGTGCAGTACTCCATGATATACATACAGCACATTTTATAAGTCCACTCATTCATGCATCGGTGGACACTTGGGTTGTTTCCACATCTTTGCAATTGTGAATTGTGCTGCTATAAACATTTGAGGACAGATGTCTTTTTATAGAATGTCTCTTTTTTCCCTTGGGTAGATGCCCAGTAATGGGATTCCTGGATCAAATGGTAGTTCTACTTGTATCTCTTTGTGATATCTCCATATTGCTTTCCATAGAAGTTGTATTAGTTTGCAGTCCCACCACCAGTGTATGAGTGTTCCTATCCCTACCCATTCATGCCAACATTTATTGTTTTGGGACTTTTTGATAAAAGCCATTCACACTGTAGTTAAGTGACATCTCATTAAGGTTTTTTTTTAAATTTTTCCTTTTATTTCCTCATGTTATGGGGGTACAAATATTGTTAGGGTTACATATATTGCCCCTGCCACCCCTCCCCCACCCTACCGTGCCAGAGCTTCAAGTGTGTCCAACCCTCAGGTGGTGCGCACCTCACCCATTATGTAAGTATATATCCTTTCCCTCCTCCCCCCTCCCACCTGCCCACCACCCAATAAAAGGTTGTTCTTTTTTGACATTTTGGTTACATTGTATATCTTTGCCTCTCCCTAAGAAGGGTTAGAGGTAATCCCTTTCCCCCGACAATGCTCAGGTTTTGATTTGCATTTCCTTAAGCATTAGCAATGTTGAGCATTTTTTTCACAAACTTGTTGGCCATTAGTCTGTCTTCTTTTGAAAAGATTCTGTTTATGTCCTTCACCCACTTTTTAATGAGAATGTTTGATATTTTTCTTGCTGATTTTCCTCTGTTCTACATAACAAGTATCTCAGGAAGAGTTCTAAGTGACAAAGTTCTTCCTGAGATTCTTGTTATCAGCCATTTATCAGATGTGTAGCATGCAAATTTTTTCTCCCATTCTGTAGGCTGTCTGTTTGCTCTCATGATAGTTTCCTTGGCTGTTCAGAAGCTTTTTTATTTGACAAGATCCCATTTATTTATATTTGTTGTTGCTATGATTCCCTTTGGGGTCTTCTTCATAAATTCTATGCCTAGGCCAATGTCTATAAGAGTTTTTCCAACATTTTGTTCTAGAATTGTTTTAGTTTCATGCCTTAGGTTCAAGTCTGTTATCCACTGTGAGTTGATTTTTGTGAGAGGTGGAAGGTGTGGATCCTATTTCGGTCTTCTACATGTGGCTATGGTATTTACCTAGCACCATTGATTGAATAAGAATTCTTTTCCCAATGTATGTTTTTATTTGCTTTGTCAAAGATCACATGGCTATATGAGGATGGTTTTATATCTGGGTTCCCAGTTCTGTTCCACTGGTTTATGTCTCTGTTCTTGTGCAAGTGCCATGCAGTTTTAGTTACTATAGTCTCATACTATAGCTTGAAGTCTGGTATGATGCCTCCCAATTTTTCTTTTGCCTTAAGATTGCTTTTGCTATATTGGGTCTTCTCTGGTTCCAAATGAAGCTTAGAATTATTTTTTTTTTTAGATCTGCAAAAATTGATGTTGGTATTTTAATAGGGACTGTGTTGAATCTGTAGATCACTATGGGTAGTATAGACATTTTAACAATGTTGATTCTGCTGACCCACGAGCATGGTATGGTTTTCCACCTGTTTATATCCTCTGCTATTTCCTTCCTCAGTGTTTCATAGTTCTCCCTGTAGAAGTCTTTCACCTCCTCCATTGAATGTATTCCTAGGTATTTCATTGTCTTTGTTGCTACTGCGAAGGGTAATGAGGCTTTGATTTGGTTCTCAGTTTGACTATTGTTGGCATACAGGAATGCTACTGATTTCTGTATATTGATTGTGCAACCTGAGACTTTGTTAAATTTGTTTATCAATTCCAGTAGTCTTGTGGCAGAATCTTTGGGATTATAGATATAAGAGCTCGAATGTTTATAGCAGCACAATTCACAACTGCAAAGATGTGGAAACAACCCTAGTGCCCATCATTACTTGAGTGAATTAATAAAATGTGGTGTATGTATACCATGGAGTACTATTCATCCACAAAGAACAATGGTGATACAGCACCTCTTGTATTTTCCTGGATAGAGCTGGAACCCATT
>VBSM01000656.1:6150870-6186487 GCA_008086735.1 Cheirogaleus medius
AACAGAAATTTTTCAAAAGAAGACAGAATAATGGCCAACAAACATATAAAAAAAGTTCAACATCCCTAATCATCAGGGAAATGCAAATCAAAACTGCAAAGAGATATCACTTATCTCCAGTAAGAATGGCCTTTATCGAAAAATCCCCAAACAATAATATATATTTACAATATTCAATATTGTATATTGTATACAATATTGAATATACAATTGTTGGCGTGGATGCGGAGAAATAGGAACACTCCTACACTGCTGGTGTGAGTGCAAACTAGTTCAGCCTCTGTGGAAAGCAATATGGAGATACCTTAAAGCGATACAAGTAGATCTACCATTTGATCCAGCAATCCCATTACTGGGCATCTACCCAAAAGAACAAATGCACTCTATGAAAAAGACACCTGTACTCAAATGTTTATAGCAGCACAGTTCACAATCGCAAAGTTGTGGAAACAACCTAGGTGTCCATCAATACATGAGTGGGTTAACAAAATGTGGTATATGTACACCATGGAGTACTATTTAGCTTTAAGAAACAATGGTGATGCAGCACCTCTTGTATAGTCCTGGATAGAGCTGGAACCCATTCTACTATGTGAAGTTTAGTAAAAAGTGTGGAAAATTTTTGTTGTTACTGTAACTGAAATATTTTTTGAGTGAACTTTTTTGATTGATTGTTAGAGATGAATATGGAATCCATTTTTTTTTATTTTTTTTTTTTGGCATAATGGGGGTACAAATGTTAAGGTCATTCTTAAAAGCATATAAAACAAAGACAATGGACTAGTTATTCAGCAAATTTGGATGGGTTTAAAAACTTAATTACCATACTAAATGTGTGGACTTTATTAAGACACCATGGTCATTCATTTTTTTTTTCATTCAAAAATATTTATAGAAAACTAAATATATGTTTGTATCGGAAATTTTAAAATAACAGAAAACAAAATGCAAATACATTATCCCTTTTCTCAAGGAGCTGACAGTCTTGTAAGTGAAACAGATATGTGAAAAGATTAATTGCAACACAGGGTAATATATGGATTAATAAAATATATAAAGTACAAAGAGAAGAGTGATTAACTCTATGAAGAACAATTATTTTGATTTAAAAATTATAATAGGAAAGTGCTCACAAAATTATAAATATCTATAAAACAATAATTTAGTCAGTAATGACTTTAAAAATTATTCCAATTTCCAGTGGTCAATTAAATTTGTTCTAACTCAGTGTGGTCATATCACTCATTATTTTGGAAGCATTTAGGCATTTATAAAGGAGGCAATGTTTTTAAAGCAAACTATATGGCTAAGCTCTAAACAATTTCCCCTTTTATCTTCAGTAGGTGGTTTTTCCAAGAAAGGAGTCAGAGGACTGGGATAATAGTCTGGACCTGACACTTTGGTACGTCTGGTCATTCTTCAGCCAAAAGCACACCAAGAATTGAAGGCAGACTCCTACCCTGACATCTTTGGTGCTGAAACCTGGATTGTGACACTTAGAAAAACAGGAAGAGATAATGGGAGTGTTATGTATAGAGAAAAGGCCACGTGAGGACACAACATGCAGTTGGTTGTCTGCAAGCTAAGCAGTTAGGCCTCACCAGAAACCAACCCTGTTTGTATCTTGATCCTGGCATTTGGAATGACAAGAAAACTAATTTATGTTGTTAAAGCCATCCAGTCTGTGGTATTTTGTTATGGCAGCCCTAGCTGACTAATACAATATATGTTTAAGAACCACTAAAAAGTACCATAAAATATTCAAAGTCCTCACCTCACAGCATTACATTCTTCTTAATCTCAGGCTTAATGATATTATGAGAAAGCTCGACTAAACTTATAAACATATAATTATGTCTAAATAAACTTAAAAAAATTCTTTGGTAAATTACAATGTCAGTTTGGTTTCTCCAGTAACACTTGATGTCTGTTTTCCATAAGGGTAAAAAGATAAAGCAAAAATAATTAAAATGAGATCTAAATATGAAAAGAAATATATTGATGATAATCTCAGAGAATCAACTCAATAAAAATGGTAAACAAATGCCAAATGGTAAAGAGATTAGAGGATCTCTCTTCCAACTTATCAATAGTAAGTTGTTATTTTAATTTTTAATAACACAGAAATAACACAACTTTAACAATATTCCTCACCAGGTGATTAGATAAAAATCTCTGAGGATATAGAAAATGTAATGGCAGTTAGTTGCTGTTAAATCTATAGAACTTATAGAAAGCCAATGAGACCATCACGGAGAAGAAGAATAGAAAATACATATAAGATGAAAAAATTGCCCACAATGAATAATGTTGTAGACAAAGTGTTGAAGTTTTTAAAACTCCATTAAAAAAAATTTGGCTCTCAATTTCGTCAGTGCCATTTTTTCCATGCATAGCATTTGCCTGGTAAAGAGATTGAAAAGTCAAGTCTCTAACATATTTATGTTAATCATTAGTAAAGTTTAATGCTTGGAGTGGGTTGACATACTAGCCCATCCTCTCTGATGCCAGGAGAAAATTATGTTATGCCTCATTCTTGTCATTGAACACGTGCAATGAGAACCACTTTTATTGCAGTTTGTCCTTTCTTATCTCACACAAAGAGGGTGAGTTGACAGCCACCTAGGTAGTCTGAGTTGATGAGAACAAAAAGTCTCCAGTCCCAAATTTTCAACAGTATTTCATTGCAAAATGTCTCAAAATTCCAGAAATCAGATACACTGCTCATATTCTGTTAATATGTGAATTTTAATTTGGTTCAGACATGGCACCTTTGCTAATAAAATTAGCAACTCAATAATTTCTTGTTATTCTTTATAATCTATAGTCAAGTAACCCATAATTCAAGATCTTAAGGTGATATGGCAGGTAAAATATTGAATATGAGAAACAAGCATATGGACTGCTGCTTAGAGAAGCCAAAACAAAAAGTTCTCTAGGAACCAGATAGCATTATGCAGATCCTAGGTGTCTAAGAAAGTTGCCAAAATGAGTGATACATATCCAAGGAAGGTGGGCAGGGAACATAAAAACAAAAACAGAAACAAAAACAAACAAACAAAAAACAGCACATATAAATAGGTAGTGTAACTTAGTATTTAAAAAATGTGGACCACGAGTCAGATTGGGTTTGAATACTTACTTTTGACAAGGAATTCCTCTTTGACCAAGCTTTATTCAAGGGCCTCTGATCCTTCTTCTCAGCTAGGCCCTCATCCTTGGTCTACTAAGGCCAGTTCAGCAAGAATCCTGCTGAATTTTCCATCTACTCTTTTCTTTACCCTGCCCATTGACTTTAAGTCATTAGCTGCCTCTCTTATATTTGGAACTGAACTCAATCTCTCTTTTCTATTGCAATAGTCTTAAATAATGTCTTCCTTGCCTGTTTAATTTTGTCTGGAGCAATTTATTTTTGACAGTTCTGGTGCTGTGATTTGTATAGGATCAGATTCATTGCTAGATGCCTGATCTCTTACCCAGGACCCTAGGAGTAAACCTTCAAAACCTTTGTCTTCCCTGCTGGATGATTTCTCAGGGATCCACTGGTAAGTCCAACTCTTGATCCAGTGTCATGAATGACAGTCCTATGAAGCACCATAAAGACAGATTTTGATTCTTAGTATTCTGAATATACTCTTGAGGCTTGGGTAGAGCCCCAAGCTTTTCATTTTTGAAAGATATTTTTGGTTTAGAATATTGGAAATCCTCATTGAGACCTCATTTGGTTGAATTTCGGTTCTTCGGTATACACAGTATTGTTTCTTTGTGGAGATCTTATTTGAATTCTTTTTCTTTGTAGACAATATCATTTGTAGAGATATTTTTAAGAATAATTTAGAACTTTAATGACATTTTCCTCAGCTTTACCAAGGTGTAATTGATAAATGAAAATGTATATATTTAAGGTATACTATTTGATGTTTTGATATATGTATACATTGTGAAATAATCACCATAATCAAGCTAATCAACATATCATGTATCACCTCACATAGTTGTCACTTTTTTCTCTTTTTTGTGGTAAGAACACATAAGATTTAACGTCTATCCTCTTAGAAAATTTCAAATACTGCATCATCTCACTTATGTGGAATCTAAAATAGTCAAACTCATAGAAATGGAGAGTAGAATTGTGGTTTCCAGAGGCTGTAGGAAGGGGACAAGAGGGAGATGTTGGTCAAAGAGTATAAAGTTCCAGTTATACAAGATGAGTAAGTTCTAATGTACAGCAATGTGAATATAGTTAGCAATATTATATTACATACTTGAAATTAAATTGTCTCTTTGAGAAACTTAAGATGTCCTTAAACTGGCTCATCTAAGACCTCTCCCTTCTCATCATTTTCATTTCTCCTTCCTCCTTTTACCACCCTCATTCTTCCTTTCAGCTCTTTTAAATAATTTGATATGTCCAATTTCAACATCTCTCCACCTCCATCCCTGTGTTTATCCCTGCCAGACCTTTTGCTTCCTGCTCCAGTCCCTCAGCTATCCACAGATAGTTTTTGTTTTACTTTGATGCTCCCCTGAAAGCTCTTGCAATCAGCTACAATCAGAATGTTTCATCTTCAATAAAAAGGATTGTCTTGGAGAGGTGTATGGAAAGAACCATGCCAGTTACTTTGGGTTACAGGGTTCTGGTGGCCTTGTTAATTTTTTTTTTCAAACCACACCATTGGACTAAGTCAGAATTTCCAGAACTCTAGTGTAGAAGCTGATGTGTTAATGAAACTACTAATCCAAGATAAAGCAGAACAATAATTAAATACTTAGGACTGAACAAGCTGATGGAGGATGATTGTGGGTTCTGTTTGAAATCTTGCTGATTCTTTACTGTTCTATTTTCTCTTAAGCTATCTATAACCTACAACAATTTAGTAGATTATACTTTTGTGAACATAAATAAAATATTTATCTTTTTCTTCCTGCCTAATCCCTCAAGAATTTGGAAACTCTTGCTGAATATCCTTACTTTCACGGCAATTTAATTATTTGCAAAGATTCAATAACAAACTGTCCCACTTGTAACCAGAAGATAATTGAAAAAAATGATTAAATAACCAAGGCTTTGACTAGAATGTCATATTTGAAAATCATGGATATAATCAGTTATGGCAAAAGAGTCCTAAGGAAGTAAGGTTAACTTTATGGATCTGATGCTTCCAAAGCCCTCTTGGGAAAACCAGCCTGGTACATGGATGGCAGAGTTCCCAGTCTTATAGGTGAATAAGAAAGGTAACTTTTTGGCTAGTTTAGGAACTTAGGATATTTTGAGGATCTTAAGAAGAGAAGAATTTACCCAAATCATTAGATATGGCAGGTTAAGTCTGGTGGCAAGTTTTTGGCTTGGCTTCCAAAAGTCAAATATTTTAAAAGTTCAATCTCAAATTCCGTATGAAAACTTCAAGCAAAGCAAACTTAAAAATGCCTATGTGGTCAATTACCATCATTTCCACACATATGTAATTAATCAGGCCAGATCTGATAAGAACAAACTTATTTTTAAACAAGAAAAATTTCATTTAATTATCTTTTATCATAAAGAAGTTGGCTGTAGATAGAAATTTTGTATTTTAAAAGAAAACAAATCCTTATGGATTATCAGATTCTAGTCCTATTTATTGTCCTAGAGCTATTTTTAACCTCTTTGTGAACTACAGTACATAGTTTTGTTACCTACAAAATGAATCCTTACATTTTGAACATTTTTCCAGTCTTTATGACATTTTCAATTTTTATGGTTTCTTTTAGTAGCTGTCTATAAGTATACAAACTAAACTTTCTAATTTTTTTCCATTCTTCTGACTTGGTGTATCTCAGAACTAAAATCTGACTTCCCAGATCCTCATTGGCACTCTAGGTAGATAGATGTCTTTTAGCTGGATTTTCCTCTTGGATCCAAAAAAAATTCTGTGAGATCAATCCAGATGACTTGTTATAAACTTCAAAAGACTCATTACCATAGCACATTATGTGTGGGCAACCTGCATACCTAGAACTGCTGTTGTGTGGGCTACTCAGGGTATTTACTAGAACTCCACATCTTCCATGCCTCTGCTCCAGGAAATAACCATGGCTGTGGTTAATCCTATTAACCTTTTATTGTCTATGCCATAAACAAACATTTAAAATGAAAACCAAGAAACCTATAATCCATCCGCATTCTACTCTCTAAAAATGCTTTAAGCCCAACATCTAGGAATCTTCTTGATTGGCTGCTGTTTGGATACAGAAACTGTATTAATAGTCTGGTCCAACCAGTAATACATGTTTTTATCTTGATATTCATAGAAATTTTATTTTTATTAAATTCCTGATGGCTCACACAATCTAGAAAATATCCTCTACTGCCAATTTTTAACAGATGGGTCAGTTGGTCCTTAATCACAAAAGGTGACTGAATGAGAAATATTATCTCGAAGAAAGAATAATAACTTATTTCCTCATACAAGGGGAGGAACTAACAAGGACTCTCTCCTTAAACATGAGGAGGGAATAACAAGAACCAAATTTTAGCCAAATTTAGTTACTCTGTACCCTCTCCTCAACTAGGCCTCATCCTTGGCTTGCCAATCAGATTACCTATAATCCTACCAAACCAGTTTAGTAAGAATCCCTCTACCCTTCATAAAGTAACCAAGTTTTTCTTAGTAATTGATTGTCCATAGACTCTGTCACTGTACCCATTGTCTATAAATCCCCAGCTGCTTATTTGTATGTAACATTGCATTTGATCTCTCTTCCCTATTGCAATAGTCTTGAATAAAGTCTTCCATGACTGCTTAAATATATTTAGTGTAATTTCTTTGAGGCTTTGTCACTTAGAAGATATGTAGCCTTGGTAAAATTATTTCAGTTCTGTGTGCCACAGTTTCCTTATATATAAAATCGGGGTAATAATAATGCCTACAACTTATGGGTCTGTATGGCATGATGACAGCATTCCAATATGAAGGCCTGCCATGTGGAAAAGTGCTTAGACTTATTTTTTACTTCATGGTACTTAAAATAATCTAGAATTAAGGAGGAAAGATTATTGGGAGGCAGAGTTAGGGAAATGAGAAAATTAAGCAGCTTTCTCATGAAATAATTAATGTAACCAGAGGTATTTAAAATAGAGTGTGAATGAGCATTTATCCATAACTCTTGTAAAGGGTATTCATAAATTTGGCATGGACAAATCCTATAATACTTCTCTTTTATCATTTTCCCCAGCCATGTGTCCTAATATTTCCTGAAAAGGTCTTACATTTTTCTTCCTCCATGTCTTTGTATTAACTCGTGCTATTTCTAATGGTGAAAATCTTTCCTTTTTACAGGATGAGATCTCTATCTCCCTCAAACTTACAAAAATCAACCCAAAATAAATTAAAGACTTAAATTTAAAGCCCCAAAGTATGAAACTGTAATAAGAATACATAGGGAAAGTGTTTCATGACGATGGTCTGGGCAAGGAATTTTTGAATAAGACCTCAAAAGCAAAAATACACAAATGGGATTACATCAAACAGAAAAGCTTCTGTACAGCAAAGAAAATAATCAACTCAAAGTACGGAAGAAAGTACTTACAAACTATTTATCTGTCAAGGAGTTAATATCCAGAATATATATAAGGAACTCAGTCAACTCAATAGTGAAAAAGCAAATAATTTAATTAAAAAATGGGCAAAAGATCAGAATAAATATTTCTCAAAGGAAGACATAGATGGCCAACAGGCATATAAAAATGCTCAATGTCACTAATCATCAGGAAAATGCGAATCAAAACAATAAGATATTATATTACCCCAGTTGAAATTATTATAATCTAAAAGAGAAAAAATAATGAATGCTTATGATGATATAGCAAAAGAAGAACTCATACACATTGTTCATGGGAATGTCAATTAGTATAGCCATTATGAACAAAAAATTAAAAATAGAACTACCACATGGCCCAGCAATCACGATATTGGATATATATCAGAAGGAAATGAAATCAGTATTTCCTAAAGATATCTGCACTTTCATGTTTACTTCACAATAGCCAAGAGATAGAATCAACTTAAGTGTCCATCAACAGATGAATGGATTAAAATTTTTGTATATGTATACAATGAAATACTATTGTTCATAAAGAGGAATGAAATTCTGTCATTTGTAGCAACATAGATGAAACTAGAGGACATTAGGTTAAGTGAAATAACATAAACATGGTAGGATAAAGACTACATGATCTTACTCATATGTGAAATCTAATAATTTTCTCTCACAGAGAAAGAATAGAATAGTGGTTACCAGAAGCTGTGAAGGAGAGGGAGCACTAAAATGGGGAAAGGCTGGTGAACGAATTCAATGTTACAGCTAGATAGGAGGAATAAATTCTGGTGTTCTATTGCATAGTAGGGTGACTATAGCTAATAATTATGCATTTTATATTTCAAAATAGCTAGATGAGAGGATTATGAATGTTGTCACCACAAAGAAATGCCAAGCGTTTGAGGTTATAAATAAGTTAATTACCCTGATTTGATCATTACACATGTATATGTAAATTGAAATGACACATTGTACCCCATAAATATGTACAAGTATTATGTATTAATTAAAAAATAAAACTTTAAAAAGTTATTAAAATATATGTTAAGTATGTTTCTTTAAATTAGTACATAAAGAGTAAACACTATTTATATATTTGATGTATAATACTAATTTAAAGATGGAAAAGAAGTTTTAAAAGTCTGACATAATAATGTTATCAATCTATGACACAGTTTTTTTTTAATTTGCTGCCAAAACACTCTTTTTTACATAATTCTTTATAAAAGCTTATAATATATTGCTTTATTATGTGATCTTGGAGAAAAGAAAATTTAAGTCTACTGTGAAATAATATTATTATTGGATACTTGGGATTTTCCATGTGTTATTGCTTCCCTTTGCAAGGGGAAAAAATATCTTGAAAATATAACACCTAATGTTACTGTATTTGGAGATAGGGACTTTAGGAGGTAGTTATGGTTAAATACGTTTGTAAGGGCAGAACTCTAATCCTATAGTATTTCTGTCCTTTTAAGAAGAGGAAGTGACACTAGAGATCTCTTCCTCTTCTCTCTATGTGCACAGAGAAAAGGTCTTGTGAGGACACAATGAGAAGGTGGTTACCTGCAAGCCAGGAAGAGAGCTCTCATCAGAAATTGAACCCTGCCGAAAGTTGATCTAGGACTTCCAGCTTCCAGAACTGGGAGAACATAAATTTCTACTGTTTAAGCCATGCAGACTGTGGTATTTTGTTGGTAGTCTAAGCAGACTAATATAGCATGCTTTCTCTTTCCTTTCACCAATTTTGATTATCACCATTATCTCTGCTCCACTTTTCTTGTTTATTTTTTTGTATAATTGGAGAAATAAATAAAGAGACTTCCTCTGTCATTGTTCACACACTTTTCCTTTTATCTACCACGTGTTTGTATTGGTTATGTTCCTTTGTATTTTTAAAAATATTCTTGCCCATTCTTAAATTAAGCAGAACATAAATGAAATTAGAGAAGGCAGAAAGTGGTAATAATTAGCAATTTGGGCTTCTGGTAATGTTGTAGTGAGAGGATATGTATTTCTCTTTTAAGAAAACAGTAATATAAATTAATATTGGGAGGCATAGTGATATATGTAATAAAGTCAACAGGACTTAAGAAGTCCTGTGATAGTTTAGAAAGGCAACTACTATATACTGATTTGCTTGGTAGTTTTGTAACCTGCTGCTCACTAAGAGGGAAAGGAGATTTTCTTCAATTTTCATTCTAAAAGATCTTTTTTTTTTTATTTTTGTAAAAACATCACCATCACAATTATAACCCACAACACATTTCTCTCTGGTGGTTTAGATGTGTATTTTAATATATTATGGACAATGAAACCTCTACATACTGAAACACCTTCTATCAGAAGTTTCCAACATTTTCAAAGATAGGCCAAATTCAATAGGTACATTAGTCAGATTCTAGATTCGCTATGTTATTGGATAGCTGCCCACTGCCTTCTTTCACCCACGAACAAAAAAGAAAATCTTTACTATGTCACTCATATATATGGGGCTTTATGGGGTAAAAGTAAAGCAAGCAACTTTTCCAAGATTGGAGTAGAGCTCAAATGAGAAGATTCAAAAATACAATTCAATGTTCTCAAATACTTAATATGTAAATCTAGTGTTTCTATCACATTTTTTGTTCTGAGGTCAAATACCAACTTAGTTCCAATTGATGGTTAAGTTTAGTGTGAATCTCAAATGGATTCTACAGTGTATATGTTTTCTATTGCTATACAAAAAATTACCACAAACAGAGCAGTTTAAAACAATACCATTTTTTTTGCTCATAATACTGTGGGGCATAAATCCAGGTGGGCTCACCTGGTTTTTCTACTTAGGGTACCACAAGGCCAAAGTCAAATTGTTAGCCGGATAGGCTGTTACCTGAAGGCTCTGGGAAGAGTCCACCTATAAGCTCTTCAGCTTGTTTGCAGAATTGAGGCCCTTGCAGTTGTGGGACTGAAGTCCTCATTTTCTTGCTGACTGGCAGGCAGGGACCACTCTCCTCTCCAAGAGGGCAATATCAGGTATTTGTCCCATGGTCCCTTCCTTCTAAGCAATAAAGCATCTCTTTAGGTCAAATTCCTCTCACACTTTCAGTTTTTCTGAATTTGTCTTCTACTACTGTCCAAAGAAAACTCTATGATTTTAAAAAGCTCATGTGAAAGATTAGACCCACCCAAATAATGGCCCAATCTTAATTACATCTTCAGAATCCCTTTTGTCAGGTAATATGATATAATCATAGGAGTAACACCTTGGGGACTAAAGTCATAGAGACTGTCTTAGAATTCTATCATATGAAGCAAGGAAATAAAAGTAAAGAAAAGCAATAAAGGAGAAAAACAAAGTAAAAGCAAACTTAAAGTGAAAACAAACTAAAAACAGCTGAAATTTAAGATTCATGGAAAATGATAATATTTAGAAGCAGGAAAAAATATATATTTTTGTAAACACTCATGGGCTAGGCTCAACATTAAAGGATTTTGAAACTGACAAGCATAGTGAATCAAGCTTTATTCTCAATTTGTAATCTACCAGAAAAATTAGTAAATTGGTGGTAATTGTCTAAGAATCTGTTAATTTATTAATAAAATAATGAATAATTCTCTTGTTACTTTAATGTACAGCATGAGATAAGGAGCCAGACCAGCATATAGAGACCCAGTTGTTAATTTCAAGGTCTATTGGAAATGTAGAAAGTAAAAACAAAAAAATAAAAGCAAAACAAAAACAAAAACAAAAACAAAAGACACAGTCACACAAAATAATAACAACATTGTTCATTATTAAAGAGGAGAAATGATGAAGATGAGAAAACACTAAGACAAAAAGTAAGTTATTAGCTGGAGAAGTTTTCTCTTTTTCTATCCCTTTAAGCATAGAGAATGTTCATATATTCAACATTTAGTGCACACTTTTACACATGATTTTAGTGTGAAGCATGACACCACTATCTCTTATAAGAGTTGCCAGATCTTCTTGCATGCCAGCTGTAATTAAAAGGCTTTACTTTTAAAAAAATCATTTGTCTTTGCAACATGTGAGAAGGTGTAAGCTTCACAATGCTATTCATCAGATGTCTGTTTCAAACAGGCAGTTCTTACATTTTCACTAAAGGAAGATTTTTGTCCTTGTAACTTGATTTATTTTACTTATATTATTGTCATTGTTCTAACAAAATATTTTAAAAATTATACTGATGTACTGTCCAACAGGTAGGCCTTAATGTTAAAAAAAATAAATTATAAGTTGGGACTTCTTACCTACTCTTTGATCACATTCATATAACCTTCTCTGAATAACAAAATTTTGGTGACAAGGAACAGATTAGAGAAGGTCTTCTAGGTGTTGGAGTTGGGGATGGGGTGTCACTATAAAGTGGTAGCAGGAGATTGTTTCTTTGGAGTGATGGAATAGTTCTGTATCCTGATTGTTGTAATGATTACATGAAAATATACAGGTGATAAAATTTCATAGAACTATAACAACATCAACAATATAATGAGTGTGTGCAAAAACTGATGAGATCTCTATAAGGCATGTATTAATAGTTTAGTTAATACTATTGCACCAATGTAAATTTCCAGGTAGTGATAATTGTACAGTTATTATGTAAGAATTTATCACTGGAAGAAACTTGGTGAAGGGTACAGGGTAACTCTCTGTACTACTTTTGCAACTTCTATTTGAATCTAAAACTATTTCAAACTAAAAATCTAAAAAGACATGACTCATCAAAATAAAATTATATTTTAAAGATAAACACTTAAGTAACAAAACTATAAAGGAAGTGATTAGTATAATGTTAACGTAGTGATTACTTAAGTGGAGGGAAAGGTTTTGATTGAGATGAGTCACGTAAAAGGGTTTCTGGGGGAGCTGACAACATTCTGTTCTTGACCTGGGTGTTGATATATGGATATTCAATTTATAATAGCTCATTAAGCTATGCATTTGCTTTGCTCAGTTTTCTATAATTTTGTCTTATTCTATAATTTTTTTGGAAAAAAAATGAACACAATATAACTTACATAGTGTTTTTGTACAACCTTAATTTTATGACAAGGAAACATTAGAGAGCCAAAATTGAGGGCTGTTTTACAATACAATTGGCTTGAAAATTCCAATATCATGAGAGACAAAGGCCAAAACAAGGTTCCAGAGTAATGTAGACAGAGTCCTGACAAATAAATGCAATGCAATGCATAATACTATTTTGGGTTCAGAACTGGAGAAAGTCTTGCTATACAAGGCATTATTTGGAGATGATTGCAGATCTTATGGTCAGAACATTTGCCCTATTGCAATAGTCCCTTCCTCTACTTGCAAAACTCTTTTTAAATAAAGTCTCTTCTTACTGAAAAAAAAAGAAGGCATTATTAGAACAACAGAAAATGGAAAATTTGGAATATGAAATGAAGACATGATAATTACATTTTATCAATGTTAAATTTCTTATATTTGATAACCATGGTGTTACAGGATTTAATTTTTCTGGGAAGGCTTTTATCTCCTCTTCATTCATGAAGCGTAGTTTGAGTGAATATAGTATTTTCAGTTGCTATTTCTCTTATTTTGACAATTGAAAAATATTATGCCACTTCCTTCTAGCTTCTATAGTTTCACATTAGATATTTACGGTCATTACATTAATTTTGGTGTTCCACTATAGGTAAGGTATTATAGATAATAGGTAATCTGTGACTCATCTCTAGATTTTTCTGTATTTATTAATAGTTTTCAGAAGTTTGTATATGATGGCTCCTGATATGTATTTCTTTGGATTTATCCTGGTTAGTTTGCTCCAGTTTTTGAATTTGTGGTTTGTCTTTCACCAAATTTGGGGAGTTTCTTCGACTAAGTCTTCAGCTACCTTCAATTTCTGCCTTGTTTCTGGAAATCTGGTAATATGAAAGTTGAATGTTTTTTATTTTTTAATTTTCACTCAGGTCCCTAAGGGTCTGCTAATCTTTTCTCAGTTCACTTTATTTCTGTTGTTCAAATTGTGTAAATTTTCTTAACCTGTCTTAAAGTTCACTGTCATCTGTGCTTTACTATGAAGCACTGTCAGAAAGTTTTAAATTTTAGTTATTGTGTTTTTTACTTATATACTTTCTATTTTGTTCTTATTTTCTAGCTTCAACTTCTTTGCTGAGATTTTCTACTTTTTCATTGTTTCAAGAGAATTCGTAATAACTTATGGAAGCATATCTATGATGGCTACTTTGAAATCCCTGTCAGATAATTCCAGCATCTGGTTTATCTTAGTATTACCAACAGCTGATAGTATTTTTTCCTTGAAAGTTGTGATTTTCCTGGTTCTTAGTATGACAGGTGCTTTTCTATTGTATCTGGACAATTTTACTTTTATATTCAGAGATTCTGGGCTTAATTCAAATCTTTTATTTTAGCTAGAAGTCACACTGTTTACATTTATCATTCAGGTCCTGGTCTCCTTTTGTGGACTGTAATCTAAATGACTATTTAATTTTCAGAGCCATTGAGATGTTATTATTATTAATTTTTAATCTTCTGCTGCTGGATTTTCCATTGAACTTTGCTGGTGCTGCCTGCAGGAACAAAGAGGCTTTTGGGGCCAGGCTGCTCATCTTGTGGGATCTGCTTGCTGGTCTTTCTCAATTCCAGCTTCCCAATGCCTCTCAGTGGGGGTAGTCGAGTTCAATATAGAAAAAAAATCACTTCTGTTCTCTTATTATTATTGGGTTCCTGATCCATTCTTCTTGTTTCTGGTGCTGGGCTCACCCGGTGTTGTCCACAGGACTATTACTAAATTCATTGGAGGAATTAGTCTAACTTGTCTGCTTTCTGTTGTTAAGTTGCGGGTAAATAAGGTGGAGCAGTGTAAAATTCCCTGATACTCTGATGTTCTCCAGTACTGAGTTCCCAAATAAATTTGTCTTCCTATTTCCTTTCAGAGTTCTCTTTTTTGTCTTGCATTATTTCCAGAGTTTATAGTTTTATTTTTTGGAAAGAAGCAAAAAGAAATGAGTATACATTATCATAACCAGATCAGAAGTTGTATTTTTTAAATGCCAAATTTCATTTTTGTTCTTCAAAAATGAGTTATACGTTATGAGTTATGAGCATATTAAGAAAATAAAATGTTACAGCATGAGTTAAATTTAGGAGTTGTCTAAATTATACTGTCTGTGGATGTTTCATTTTATTTTAATTCATTTATTCAATTATGAGATTATTCTTTACAATATTATTATATCAGGTATCAGGTTGTAACTAGAAGATAAAAGTTAAAATAGTTATATATGCAATTATTGCACTTAATATTTTATAAATAGTATACTATTATTTAATATTTATTTTATTATTTTCTTTTATATTGACATAATTATATTTTCATTGTCCCCATTACTTTGGGGACCATAATTAATGACACCTTAGTGACACATATAATTAATATAAGTATGATAATAACTTTGTCATATATAGAAGTGGTGTTTTAAGGCAAAATGATTCTTTCCAGGTGTTGAATGTTCAAGGTATGCTTAGTATGCTATGTATGCCACTGCAGATTTGTTTTTCTGCAAAGATTTTATTTTCCTTCACTCATTAATTCATTCAAGAAATACTTACTGCCTAACTTTGATGTGCCAGACATTGTGACTTGTATTAAGTATGAAGGCTACAAAAATTAATAAAATGGGGCTTAAAGTTTAGAGAATGAAATAGCCATAAGTGAACAATTTAAATACAGTATGAATAGTGCTCCAAAAGAAGTAGACATAGAACGAAAGAGAAAGGTCATAAAACATAGATAAAAATAATGGAGTTCATGGGATGCTCCCCAGAATCTGACAGTGTAAGTATATACAGACATAATACATGTGAAATATGACATTAAAGGTATTTCAAACAAAAGTAATAGCATATACAAAAGCAGGAGTCACAAAACAACATTATGTTTTCAGGGACTATTATATAAATCTAGACAGTTGTAACAGGGAAGTGACAAACGAAAAAGATGTAGAGGTAAGCAGATGTTGAATCACTCAGGATCAGTTAGATCACATTCAAGAATTTGTACTTTAGCCTTAAGGAACTGAGCTATTTAAAGTACTTAAGTAAGAAAGCAATGTGGTACAATTTGGGCTATAGAAATAGGAGTGTGGAGAATGGATTAGAGAAGAACATGACTTGCATCAGGAAGACAAGTTAGCAAGTGAGTGGAGTTATATAAGAGAAATGACCTGGGCTAAGGTGATGATGGAAATATTGAATAGAAAAAGCTGAGAGATTTCATCAACACCAGACGCATCCTACAAGAAATGCTAAAAGGAGTTCTCTAGTATGAAAGAAAAGTTCATTAATGAACAATAAGTAATCATCTGAAAGTATAAAACTCACTGGTAACAGTAAGTACACAAATACAGAATGTCCTATTGCTGTACTAGGCAGCGTATAAACCACTTATACATGGAGTAGGTAGACTAAAAGACAAACCTATCAAAAATAACAACTACAACAACTTTTTGAGAGATAGTACAAAAAGATATAAATGGAAACAACAAAAAGTTAAAAGGTGAGGGAGTGGAGTTAAAGTATAGAATTTCTTTTAGAATTCTTTTTGCTTGTTTCTTTGTAAGCAGAGTTAAATTGTCATATGTTTAAAATAATTGGTTATAAAAATTTTTTGCAAGCCTCTAACCTCAAATCAAAAACCTACAACAGATACCAAAAAAAAAAGTAAATGGTTCAAAAGATATTTCAAATATGTGATCAATATTGTTTACTGATAAGTTCATGTGATGCATGAAGGTAAAGGAGGACTCTGAGAAAACTTCTAGTTTTCTGAGTTGAATGTCTGGAAGATAGTAGTGCTGTTCAACAAGACAGAAAGGAAATTTATGTTTTCTATTTCCAGGGCCCCATTTTTGCTGATCAGTCTTCAATTGGAAACAAATTTTTTCCTCCTTACTCCTTTACTGCTGCTTCACTATCCATGGAAGTCTTACTCATCTTTTAAGACACTTTAACACATGCTATGTAGTGTCATTTCTTTTATCCCATTCAATTTTATGCTCTCATTCACATTTCATTATTATTTTACATATACATATTTTATCCCTTATTGAATTTTATCATACTAAGTATCAATTATCAAATATTTCTTATATATTCCTTATGATTTGTTCTAATTTTCTGAAATAGACTTTAAGCATCTCATGAGCAGAGACTGGGTACTCAACACAGCACCTGTTAGAAAGTAGGCATTCAAGGAATGTTCATTGAATAAATGAATGAATAAATAAATGAGATTAATAGTAATCACATATGCACCAGAGTAGTAATTATAAAATCAAGCTTTTTCTGTAGATATATATCACAAAAAATTACGAAAACAGTTCTACATATAGCATATGCACTGCAGCACACAAAATAGATAACACCATCCCTGCCTTAGCCCTAATAAAAGGAAAAATCACTCCCTCTATGATTCCCTTGCCAAGCCTGATACAGTTATGAGCTTTTGTGAGGTTTTTCAAGTCATGTTTACATAGTAACATTGTTTTCTATTCAATTTCTAAACCTGTCATGATCTTAAAAA
The DNA here is from genome assembly GCA_008086735.1 of Cheirogaleus medius. Lineage (NCBI taxonomy): Eukaryota > Metazoa > Chordata > Mammalia > Primates > Cheirogaleidae > Cheirogaleus > Cheirogaleus medius. The sequence continues at coordinate 6,168,024 of VBSM01000656.1, forward strand.
GAGCAATGGACTGTAGATTTACAAAAACCAAGGATCACTCAGTGAAGGAATTGTTAAAACTTATTTTTCTTATTCCATTTCCCTCCTGAAATAAATTCTGAAGACAGTGCATATTCAATAATATTTGAGGTAATTCAAGTTTTAACTTGGGCATCCTTAGAGAAGTGGAGTTAATAATGTAGTCCAGAAACTGAGTATATTGAGCATAATATGGATTGCTCCCATCCATAACACTAATGCTATTTTGATTCCCAAATGTATCTGTCTTTAGGCATCTCAGATCAGCTTTATGATATGGGCTATTCATCCTTGGTTAAAGGTATATGTTCTGATTTATAAACATTGCACTGTCTTTAATAATATTCTTTTCCCAGATATGGGGCTAGGTTTGCTTGCACTCTTTGGTCCTTTGGACCTTTCTTAAGGTCCCTTCTGATAGATGACACATTTTATCAGAAGTTAAGGCTGTAGACAATGACAATGAAGGAAACAGAAGCAAATGGTCTTTCATCTATTTCACAGAGACTGAATTTATATGACCTAAATTAGCACAGTTCCCTCAACTACTGAGCTACCAAGATGCATGCAATAATGTTTATTCTACTGAGCATCTACTCAGTTTTTTTTTAATACAAAAACATTTGGCACCAGAATAATTGTGTGGAATAGTTCCTTTTGCTGTGTGCCCTTGATGTTCTACCAGGTGCAATTCATTTTCCATTTGCAAATTCTCTCTTCTTCCTCTCTCCCTCTGTCCCTCTCTCTCTCATTATGGCATCATCATCCACCCAAGACTGAAGAAAGTAAAATATTGTTATGTTAGACTAATGCCCTTATTTTTGGCATTTCTTCACTTTTCTTTTTAGTTTCATCATTCACATTTGTGTAAATTTTTCATGTCTTCCATTCATACCAGATTATTTGGCATTTTTTTCATATGAAAGCATGCATTCATGCTTTTAAAAGTTTTTCGTCTATGCTATTGCTGTTACTTGAAACATTATTCTCTTCCCTTTCTCTATTTAACCAATCTCTATTTCTTTTATCACTTCTTCTGTGAAGCCTTCCCCAGCCTTCAGGCAATAGCAGTTGCTACTCCTTTTGTTTTAATTACACTTCATATATAGATTAACATCATACATTACATTGATCATACTTATAAGGTATTCATATGAATCTCTATCTCTCTAATAGTAAATGATAAATACAACGTATCTGAGTATTATCACATTTTACAATTATATAAGAACTATATAATTCCACATTTCCTTCTTTTTCATTAGATTCTAGGGTGATCAAAGGTAAATTATTTTTTATTAATGTTATCAGATCATCCCAAGTAATTAGTTCATTGTTCATTTATTTTATAGCCTTAAAATTGTCTTATTCTAGGCATATTATGACATTACATGAAATTGCAAATACTTGTTGGAAGTATACAAATATAAATTATAAACAATAAAAATGAAATGTCTGTTATATATAGTTCAGAGAAAAAGCTATTTATTCACCTTCAGTACCTGCATTTATGTTCATGATTTTCACAACTCAGTTTTTCTGACTCCAAAGAGTAGTACATCCTTTTAGGAGATATGAATTGAGCTGAGTTTTCTTTTTCGTATAATAACATCAAGTCTTTCATATACTTACAAAAGTAGCTATTACAGCATGCCTGGCTATCATTCTTTGTTTAATTTTTTTCCATAAACTTTTAACTTTACAATATAATATATTAATATATTTATTTATTATGCCTATTATCTGTATCTCATAGATTCACAAGGGCCAGAACTGTTTTCGCTTTGTTATTAGTCACTGTTGTATGCTACATGCCTAGAATAGTACATGCCACACAGTAGGAACTCAATACATTTTAGCTAAATGAATAGTTAACCTTGTATCTCACCTCTAGTTATCAATCTCTCCCCAATCTCTTGTCATAATAGTCAATTCCTATTCATTACTTAAACCATGACATTTAGGATTCTGGCCTAGTTACACTATTAGAAAAACTTTATCTAAGGTTTTAATGGCCTCCTAAATACTTGACAGAATGGAGAAATTTCAGCTATCTTATTCTTTTTTAGGCTACATTTGACCCTATTGATAAGTCCTACTTCTTGAAACTTGTCACTTTCTTTCATTTCCATTATAGTACACACTACTCTTTCTTTTCTCCTCTCTGATTTTTCCTTCTATGAGTCCTTCCTAGCCTTTTTTTTCTTTTATGGGGCTCATTGATGTTAATACTTATCTCTAAAGATCCATTCTTGGCCAACTGCTTCTCTCAATCTACATATTTTCCATGAGTAATCTAATCCATGTTTATAGTATCAAAATCATTTTTATGCGGATAACTCTTGGAAAGCATAGTTAAAAATAAATTTTTAAATAAAGCTTCAGAATCATATACCTGACTGCTTGCTGAATAATTCTTCCAGGATGTGCCAATGTTATCTTAGACTCGACAACTCACTCAATCAGCAAATCTTACTGATTTACCATCATTTTTTTTCAATATGACTAATTACCATCCCTATTAATATTGCTCTGGTAAAGCCCCCTCTCATCTATTACCTAGGCCATTTATTGACTCTGGAATTTAAGAAAACAAGTAGTCTAAAACTGCATCCTGGTTTTTGTGTGCTTATTTCTCCCTGATTTAGGTAACTGGGATGATGATGGTGTTCTAATGGAGCTTCTACCATTCTTCTAGTTCCCAGGACTGTTTTCTCTCACATTCATATTTCATCTATCTTCCAAAGTGATATTTTAGAATTTTCAGTATAGATATGATAGTTAAATCATCAATTTAGATGAGATCATCCAGCAAAATAATTAAAAAGAGGGAGAGCAGTAAAAAATACATGAATTAGGAGGAGGCAGTGCCTCTGTTAGAGAAAGGTGGTGAGAAATGAGATGAAGAGATATGTAGAGACGATACATTAAGGGCTCTGCAAGACATTCTAAGAAGTTGGATTATATCAGAAAAACACAATGAGGAAACACTGAAAGGTTTAATTCAGAGAAATGAGTGCCACATCATATGTGTTTTTTAGGTAGTTTACACTGGCTGAAGTGTAGAAAATGAATTATCTTTGGGGAGAAGCAAGATTAGAGGTAGAAAAACTATTTAATAATTACAGTAATCTTGTTGAGAGATGATGGTAACATGGACTAAGTCAGTAGAAAAAGATGTCAAATGCATCTTTCTGAATGTATATCAGTTGTGGGGAGTGCCATGTGAAATAACATAGGAATGAGTTATCAAGTTTTAGGTCCAGATTACACAGGATCATTACTTAGAATAGTAATAGTTAAGGGTTAGGGTTAGGGTTACTAACAAAATTCTGTTTAAGGAGAAATACTCAAGATCAAAATAAGAGATATGAAATACATATTCATATGCAAAAAGTACTGAAGTAAGAAGAAAGTGCGCTCCAGAGATCAAGTATCAAAGAAATATCAACTGAATGGGGAATCAAGTCAGAAAACACACTGGAAGGTTGGGAGGATATTAGTGACTAGAGTTATTAGAGAGTTTAATGATGACCTAATTTAAATCATGGAAAGAGCCAAGGAAGTCATTGAAAAATGGAAATTTAAAGAGAAACTTGAAAAATGAGTAGAAATCAGGTGAAAAGAATGGAGAAAACTATTTCAGCTAGATAGAACAGCATTGCAGAGATCCTAATGTGAGAAAGTTTGGTATTTTGAAGAAATTAAAATAAAATGAGTAGCATGCTTTCAGAGACCTATGGAGACAATGATACAAGATAAAGTGGAAAAGTAGAGCAGAACCCAGAAAATATAAGCTTCATTAATAATTCTTTCTAAATTTTTTTAAAATTAAAAGAGTAATGGAATCTGATGAGTAATTAAATTGGATTTTAAAAATATCACCCTGGATGAAATTTAGAGAATGGTCTGTAGTGGGGCAAAGATGGAAGTTGGAATATTTGTAATAATGTACTGCAGTGGTACAGAGGATAGTTGATGTTATCTTGAGGTAGAATGATGGCAGTGCAAATGGAGAACAATAGTCAAAACTGAAATATTCATATTTGAAAAAATACCCAAGATGGGTGGTTGGGTCATATAAACCATGCTTGCTTGGGAAGAGAATAGATATCCAGACTGGAGGGATCTGAGGAGAAGCCCTTATTAGCACCAAAATAAGAAAAATCAGACAAAGATGAATTTTGGGTTTTAGAATTTTATGAGTTGAGTTTTGAGACATGCAGATATTGAAGTATCTATACTATATCTAAATAGAGATATCTATAAATAGTTAACTAATTTATCCTGTAATTAATGAAGAGATCTAAGCTAGAGATAAACTTTTGGCAGTTAATACCCTGTACATAACTGACACAATACTACTTGTTCAGATCACAATTTATATTATATCTATTTCTACAGGGTGAAAAAAAGATCTAAGACAGAACTCTGGAGTTCATGTACTAGACAGAGGAAGGGAAACAATTACAAAATTAGAAGGAACATTAGTGTCACTCATGCGCAAGTGATTTGTCCTAACTAGATGAGGTCTCATAGGGGAGACAGACCAAAAGAATTTCGAAGTTTCTGTTGATAAATGTCTTGTAACCTTTGCTGCAGTTGTTTTTGTACTACAGCAATATGTGTGTGTTTTTGAATCACTCCTACAAGTTTTAGAATTCTAACAGAAGAGAAAATATGTGTTTCATCTTAGTTTCTTTGCCAATTCTTTTTAGAATGTAATGTAGGTGCTCCCTATACCTATATTTAAATTTTTTCATTTGCATAACAAAGCTCTGTGATATTTTATTTTGCAATTCTTCATTATGAAAGGCAGAAAAATGGAAAATAAAATGCAAAGCAAGGTGTACACACAATAATAAATTGTCAATTCAGTTGGAAAAAAACAAACTATTAGTGTTACTTTAGAGTTTAGATTAATACAGATTTTTTTTCTGCCTCCCCACTGTATATTTTTCTGCTCTCTAGGTAAAATAGCCATAATGGAGAGGAAAAGAAAGAAGGAAGAAAGAAAGGAAAGGGAAGTGTGAGGGAGTGCTAAATTGAGTCAACTTTCGTCTAGACCTATCTCTATACTTGGGTTATAAAGTTGGAAACAAAGCAGCCTAAATACATAGTGAATTGTAACCTAAACGATGTGTAAACAATTTGTAACTTGACCTAGAAGTATATCCTTGTAACCAAGCAAGCGAATTTCAGCCAATCATAGCAGCCAAATCCTCAGCCAATCCCAGCCTGAGAGCTACCAAATTATACCCAAATAAGACATATTCCAAACCACACCAATCAAGTAATTCCTGTGTGTCATTTTTTGTTTCCTGGTTATAAATATAGTTCACCAGATTGGAGGTGGTGGCATTCTGAACCATCTTAGGTCTGGAATCTTACCCAGTTCTGGGACTTTTTCTTGCTCAAACTGTGTTAAGTTTAACTGGTCTTAGTATTTTTGTTTGTTTGTTTGTTTGTTTTTTAACAGAGGGAAGGAAAGGGGAGAAGGAGAGAGAATGAAGAAGAGATAAATTTCGTTAATTGGGAATTACTTTTAGAAATTGACATCTATTTTATTTACTTCTACTTCAAAACAAGTAAAGATACTTTTAGTGTTGTGGGTATTTAGCAACCAGAGAAAAATATACCTCACAACCTAACAAGGAAGCAATATAGTTTTTGAAAGCTAGACTAAATATAACTAGTTTTCCCTGTACAGTTGCCCTTATATAATCAATATTCTCAAGAGGTGGACAAGCATAAAGCTGGGCCACTGTGATTTGCCAGCATAATAAGGGTCTATATCTCCCATATTTTCTAGGACACAAGAGACATATTTTGTTTATCAGCACACCAATGTGGGTCTATGATGGAGGAATCTATGTTATGGATAAAACTGTTTGTTTTTTTATTTCAGAATACTATGAATGTACAAACATTTTATAAATAATACTAAAAGTTGTACTAAAAGAAGGATGCTAAAAAAACAAGTATAGTCTTATTAGAAAGAGCAAGCCAGGCAAATTCTAGTAGATAATTTGTCATAGAATTGTTCTCGCCCAGGACTCTCATAATTATCTGCCTGTATATCATTTGATCCACTCTTTTAGCCCCCTGAAATGATACATACAGAAAACTCTTTGTAAGAATACAAGTGGAAGGAAGACTATAATAAATTATTAGTACTATTGGCTCCTTTAGCTAGGATTATGTCATCAAATTGCTAATTGGAAATGAGGAGCCTTAAGTAAAGCATTAGTTTCACAATATTGCCTGTAGGAGATATGTCATAAGTTCTCCCTCTAACTGAAAAGTTGACATTTTCAAATGGATATCTATGATATTTTTCAGATCATTTTATTAAAATTTTTATCCTATGTATAATGTTAAATAAATCAAGACAGCAATTTTTTGTTATTTTTTTTTAACTTTGTTGTAGCATCTAAAAGAAGGGAGAGAGTTTTGCATTCTAGATGGTGGACAGAACATATATTTTACCTCCTCTTTCTCTGCAACCTGACAAACAATGATGGTAAGAAAAAAGTTCTGCAGCAAGGAAGAAAATGGGAAAGGGGTCATCTTGGGATTTTGGGAAGATTAAAGAAGGTGAAAGCTATTTGACAAAAAATAAAGAATAAGGAGTGATGTATAAATACACAAAAAAGACTGCAGAAGAAGAGAAACTCTAGGCTCAAAGTTGTTAAGTATAAGGAGAACCCCCAAATAGCAAGTTTTAATTCCCAGTCTGCTTAAAATAAATTTCCGTATTCTTCACCCCTTCATGTATGCTCCAAATCCAGGCAGCTAAGAGTTTTAGCTCTAGATGAATGCAAAAACCCTCCTGTCTAAAAAAATGCAAGCAAACAACTTGAGGAAATTTAGAATTCTTAAGGTGAATGTCTGTGCTTCTATGCACAGTTCTTCCTCTTCTGGAATTTGGGAGCATCTTAGCGTAAAGGTTGGCGCCCTACCTGCTTCCCATAAAATGAAATCTGCCAGTGGATAAGTCAAGCCTACATAAACAGAATTTCAAGTCAAACTTCATAAACACAGGGAAACCTAACTAGAAAATGATCCATATAGAAACAGAGCTACCTAGAAATATCAGACAAACTACCTATTCTCATATGTAAACAAAAAAACAGAGGATAAAGAAAATTGACAGCATTAAAGATAAAGAACAAAGAGAACAAACACAAGTATTGACCATAGGGAAAATTCTTTAAAAATCCACAATTCAAGTAACAAAAAATCAAAGAAACGGATAACTCTAGAGGCTTCTAATTTGCATTTTCAGAGGGATTTGTAAAGCAATTTCATTTATTTTAAGAGGAAATAAAAGAGGAAAAGTCACAGTACGAACAAATGGAAATTATTATAAAGTATTTCTAAAATTAAACAATGCATAGAAGTTTGCAAGATAAAGTTGAAGAAATATCCTAGAAAAGACACACAAAGAGAGAGAAAAATTGAGAGAGAGATAGAGATAGTTAGGTACGGTGTTTCCCTGAAAATAAGACAGGGTCTTATATGTATTTTTCCTCAAGAAGACACCCTAGGGCTTATTTTCAGGGGATGTGTTATTTTCCCCTCAAAGCCTCAGCTTGCAGCATGCACAGGATGGCTGGGACCTGACAGGGGGAGCCGACCTTCTTGGTGGGGCTGCCCGCACCTTTCCGGTCACTTCTGGGATAGTAGCTGTCACGATGGGACAGATGAGAAGGGTTGCTCATCTTCTTTACTGCTCTGCAACGAAATGCGTGGGTTGTGCAGATACCCTGCGTAGCCACGCCCATCACTAGGTCTTATTTTCAGGGTAGGGCTTATATTGCGCAAATGCTTAGAAATCCTGCTAGGGCTTATTTTATGGGTAGGTCTTATTTTTGGGGAAACACGGTAGGTAGTGGGGGAGTCAATAGACTAAGGCATTTTATTGAAACAAGAAAAAAGGGTTTAAGTAGCCATTTCAAAGCACAAGTGAAACAAATAGAGAATTGGGGATAATGTCAGTGACTTAAAAACTTGCCTTTCAAAGTGGAAAGTTAATGGGCAATGCATTAAATTAAGAAATCAATGTAAGTAATATAAGCAGGTTTGTTCTTCCAATTAGGTCTGCAAAAGTAAAAAAGGATAGTAGTTAATAATGTTTATATCAGAATATCACTCACTAATAAAAAGGACTGAATGAACTACTGATATATATTAATACAATAGCAAGAGTGAATCTCAAAAACATTATACTAAGCAAAAAAAAGCACGACACAAAACAGTACATACTGCAGGCTGTATGTTTCCAATCAAATTAATCTCTAGAAAAGACAAATCTACAATGTTAGAAAAGAGAACAATTGTTGATTGCCAAGGGCCAGGGTTTGAGAGGAAAATTTGACTGCATAGGGAAGGAAGGAAGTTCTGGAGGTAGTGGACATATTCTATATCACAAATGTTCTGGTGGTTACATAACTGTATACATTTGTCACAACTCATCAAATAGTACACTTAAAAGAGAATTTAGCAAATATATTTTATACTGAGGGAAAGCTGATTTAAAAATCAATAAATAAAAATGGCTTCCTCTAGGAAGTGGAACTGGGAATAGGGAGTAGTGGGTCATGGAACAGTTGCAGTTTATTAAATATTCTTATACATTATTTAATATTTTAACTATGTTTATATATTACTTCAATAAAAGTTAAAATAATACATAAAATAAAACCAGAAGATAGAGATTAAATGTACATGGAAAGAAGTTAAATATCTATACATGCTGCCTGAAGAGATTATGGCTTGCTGTTATACTTTTTATTTAAAATATCTTCTTTCTTTAAGTTGTGGATAAAGGACTTAATTTATTTTACTAAAACCTTCAAAACAGCAATTAAGCAATAAAAGCAATGCATGGCTTTATTTTTCACTGATTTTGAATTACAAAATAATATTTTATTATAGGCTATAATGCTTTATTTGATAAAATTATTCTATACTTTTGGTTGATCTTTACTATTGTGAAACTACTTGGTTATCCATATATTTAATAAAAATCTAGAACTACTGACAAGAAGAGAGAGAAATAGAAAAATTTTAAATATATATATACTCTGAGAATAGCATTTTATTGCTATTGCTGGTTTGTCTACCTTTTCTACAAGGAGAAGAACCATGTCTATTTTGCACTTCATCTTACACCAATACCTAATTAGAGTACTGGGCATATAATAAGGATTTAATAAATACAAGTAGAATTAATGGATCCATAAGGCAATATAGTACAATATTAAGTGTTTAGTATGTGCCAAGTATTGCATTTGAGGTATAGTGACAGAAAGTGGAATAGAAGCCTTGGTTTGAACTCATAGGGAACTTAACTCACATTCTTGGAAAGATATCAAGCATGAAATAATTTAATAAATGTTGCAACCAAGACATTCACACTGGCTTTGGAAGTTCAGATGAGTATTCACTAATTTTTCCTGTGATAATTGAGAAAATCTTCAAAAAGAGGCCATATTTAAGCTATTGGTTGTGATGACTTAAAGTTGATACTCGAAACTAAAGGATTCTATTCGGAGAAATCAACATGTGCAAAGGCTAAGTAGTGTGTGAAATGGCATGCCGAATGTCAGAATAAGTAAGTAGTTTGATATAGCAAGAGCTCATATGGAGAAAAAGAATGGTAATCCAGTGCTGGGAAGATAGATTGGGAGCAATTATGACCAGAAAAGGACTAAAGAATTCATCCCGGAGCCAGTGATGAGCCAAAGGAGGGTTTTAATGCAGGAAAGCACTGTTTAAGCAGTAGTATAAAAGGAGAGAAAAGGGGCTCAGCATCTAAGGAGATAAATCAGTCAGTAGGTGATTGTAATTGTTGAGGCTGCAAATGTGAACAAATACAAAGCAAGAACTCTTATAGCAAACTGGATATTATAAAGGAAAAAATTTGCATGACATAGGGTAAATTTTTAAAGCCAGGGAAATCTTGTATTTAAGAAATATAATTTGTTCTTTCACAGATATGATGCAAAATTATTTGGCTTTTCTTTTTTTATTCTTTCAAAATATTAAGAGGACACAAAAGTTTTAGGTTACATGGATCATTTTTATAATGCTTGAGTCCTGGCTATAGGTGTGCCTATCACTCAAATAGTGTTCATAGTACCCATTATGTTGATTTCTTCCCCTCCACTTCTTTCCCTCTCCCCATAGTTGGTTTCCACTGAGTTTCACTTCACTCTCTACGCATGTGTGCTCATCATTTAGTTCCAATTTAATAGTGAGTACATGTGGTGTTTGTTTTTCCATTCTTGAGACACTTCACTTAGGAGAATGGTCTCTAGTTCCACCCAAATTGTTGCAAAAGATATAATTTCATCTTTTTTATGGCCGAGTAGTACTCCCTGGTGTACATATACCACATTTTATTAATCTACTCCTGAATTTATGGGCATTTGGACTGATTCCACATCTTTGCAACTGTGAATTATGCTGCAATAAACATTACAGTGTAGGTGTCTTTTGGATAAAATGTCTTATTTTCCTTTGGGTAAATACCCAGTAGTGGGATTGCTGGATCGAATGGTAGGTCAGTTTTTAATTTGTTGAGGAATCTACATGCTGTTTTCCATAGAGGTTGTACTAATTTTCAGGCCCACCAACAACATATAAGCGTTCCTTTCTCTATGCATCCACAACAGCATCTATTGTTCTGGGACTTTTTAATAAATGTCATTCTAATTGGAGCAAGGTGTTAACTCATTGTGGTTTTAATTTGCAGTTCCCTGGTGATTAGTGACATTGAGCATTTTTCATGTATTTATTGGTCATTTGTCTTTGTTTGAAAAGCTTCTGATCATGTGTTTTGCCTACTTTTTAATGGTGTTGTTTTTTTCTTGCTGATTTGCTTGAGTTCTTTGTAAATTCTGGTTATTAGCCCTTTATCAGATGTGTAGTTTGTATTTTCTCCCATTCTGTAGATTGTCCATTTGCTCTGTTGATTGCTTCCTTGGCTGTGCAGAAGTTTGTGATTTATTCAAATCCCATTCGTTAATTTTTTGTTGTTGCCATGATTGCAACTAGGGTCTTTTTCATAAATTATTTGCCTAGGCTGATATCTAGGAGAGTTATTCCTATATTTTCCTCTACAATTCTTAAGGTTCCATGCCTTGGACAAATGGTCTTTATCCATCTCAAATTAATTTATGTGAGTGCTGAGAGGTAGGGATCCTGTTTTATTCTTCTACATGTGGCTATATAATTTTCCCAGCACCATTTATTAAATAGGGCTTCTTTTCCCCAGTGTACATTGTTGTCTGCTTTGTAAAAGATCAGTTGATTGTTGGTATGTAGTTTTATATCTGGGTCCTCTGTTCTGTTCCATTGGTCTATGTTTCCATTTTTGTGGCAATACTATACTGTTTTGTTTACTATAGCCCTATAGTATGGTTTGAGGTCTGGTAATGTGATGCCTCCAGATTTGATCTGTTTGCTTAAGATTGCTTTGGCTATTTGAGCTCTTTTATGGTTCCAAATGAAGAGTAGAATTATTTTTTTCTATATCTGTCACGTATGACTTTGGTAACTTGATGGGGATTGCATTGAATATGTAAATCACGTTAGAGAGAGTGGACATTTGAACAATGTTGATTCTACCCATCCATGAACATGATATATTTTCTCATTAGTTGGTATCCTCTGTGATTACTTTCCTCAGAGTTTCATAGTTCTCCTTATAGAGATCTTTCACCTTCTGGGTTAAGTATATTCGTAGGCATTTCATTTCATTTGTAGCTATTGTGAATGGTACTGAGTCTTTGATTTGACTCTCAGCTTGAATACTATTAGTATATAAAAATGCTACTGATTTATGTACATTGATTTTGTATCCTGAGACTTTACTGAATTTATTTATCAATTCCAGGAGACTCTTGGTGGAATCCTTGGAGTTTCCTAGATACAAGATCATATCATCAACAAAGAATGATAATTTGACTTTCTCTTTCCTGATTTGGATAGCCTTAATATTCTTTTCTTGCCTGATTTCCCTGGATAGGACTTCCAGCACTATGTTGAGTAGGAGTGGTGACAATGAGCATGCTTGTCTTATTCCCACTGAAGAATGCTTTCAACTTTTCCCCATTCAGTATGATGATGGCTGTGGGTTTGTCACATATGGCTTTTACTATTCTGAGATATGTCATTCTGTGCCTAGTTTGTTGAGGGCTTTATCATGAAAGGGTGCTGGATTTTGTCAAATGCTTTTTCTGCATCAATTGAGATGATTATATGGTCTTTGTTTTTTCTTGTGTTTATGTGGTGAATCACATTTATCGATTCACATATGTCGAACCATCCTTGTATACCTTGGATGAGGCCTGCTTAGTTCTGGTTGATTATTTTTTGATGTGCTGCTGATTTCAGTTTGCTTATATTTTATTGATGATTTTGCATTTACATTCATAAGGGATACTGGTCTGTAGATTTCTTGTTTTGCTATTTTTTTCCTGGTTTTGGCATCAAGGTGTTACTGGCGTCACAGAATGAGTTGGGGAGGAGTCACTCCTTCTTGATGTTATGGAATAATTTCTGTAGAGGAAGTACTACCGTAGCTTCACTATGCTCCCTTGGGGGTGTTGAATTATTTTGGTTTTTCATGTTGTCAGGGTTCTTTTGTTGGTTTCTTCTCATCTGGCTCCTTTTTTTCTCATCTCTGGGTTAATAGGAATGCAGGGCACCTCTTCTACTTTGCTGGGGACTCTCTCAAACCATGTCCAGAAGTGATGGCTGCTCACTTCTGGGGGATCCTGAGTGAAGTGTTGGACCTTGGTTGGTTCTGCTGGCCCAGCAATAGTGTTGAGGACTCAGTAATGGGGTCTTGGGGTCCAGGCACAATGCTGAAGACCTGAGGTGGAGTTGGAGGTCAAGCGGGGGCCTTGGAACTACAGGGCAGAGCCCTGGACTTGGGCACAGCAAGAGTCAACTATCTTGACAACTTTTTGGAAGGAAAATGCTTCCATAGCCAGCATGATGCAGAAAATGCTTTCCCTAGAGTTTGTTGAATCCAAAAGCATGGATTTTTATGCTACATGAATAAAGAAACTTATTTCTCATTGTCAAAAATGTGTTGACTGTAATGGTTCCTATTTTGATTGATAAAAATGCATTGAGTCTAGTCATAATGATTAAAAATTCATAGTCCGAGACCGCAATTACTTCTGCACCAGCATAATATTTGAATATTCTATAAGGAAAAAAATTATTATTCATGTTTGAGAAAGATTCTAAATCTGATTGCAAATTATGTGCAGAAAATTCAAAGGTCTCCTTTTATTGACATTTCAACTCAAAATACTTACCTTGGAGTAAAATTTTAACAGCACCTTGATTATAACACTTAACTTCTGAATCTATTTTGTTATTGCATATATCCCAGGTATCCTGGCTTCCCATCTGTTTTTATTTTACAAGAAAGCTGGGAGAGCATTGGCAACTCTTTCTTTTCACTCTTTGGCAGGAGAATAATTTCCTTAAACAGAGTGGAAGAGGAATAAATGATTTTTAACATGACAAAGATTATTTAGTCAAAACACAGGCTATAAAAGTGACTAGTTTCTATTGTTTCATTTCTTAAAACATAAAAATTTCACATCTTCTTTGCCTTTAGCCATTATATTTAGCTACTTCATAGCAAGAACCTTGTTTATTCATCTCTATATCCCAGCACTTTTTCACTCTATGGGCTCTCAATAAATAAATCTCCCGGGTGCTTCAAGCAATGAGAAAATGATTCATGGATCACAGTAATAATATTCTTGGTGAGACCTTCATACAATCTTCTTCAAATCCTTTCCACAGAATTTAAGCAATTACTATAATGTGGGGAAGTTGTTTGTTATAGACTTCTCACTTATTATGAGTCTCTTTACAACCCCAGATTATTCAGATTGGATTGTCCCCGAAATAAGTGTGTATCATTGAGACTTAAGTGTCTGAAAATGTTGTAGAAACATCTTTTTCACTGCTTTATAGGTACTGACTAAACAATTAGCACCCATCAGTTCTTTAATTAATGAGAAATTTGAAGAAAATAATGATACCATGGTGGTAATAAGTCATTACTATTAATATGATTTTACTATCAGAGGATTAACTTTACAAAGGTGACAGGGCACTCATTTTTATAAAACAGAATGAAAGGACACAAGGATAATTAAAGTCATAGACAATTTTATAGGTAGCCAGGGCCATATTTCTGGGGCAGTTGTTGTGTGTATGTGTATGCACACAGGCTGAAAGGACAATGTGCACCTTTTGCTTGGGAGTGAATAGTTTGGAAGGCTAAATTTATTATCTGAGCCGTCTTATTCTTCTTCTTGATAAAATATTTAAGTCCCTGCCAAATATTTATTTGTCAAGACTCAGACATAAAATTTAGGGTTAATAAAGACCAATTCACTGTACCTGATCTCCAGTTCTGACCTGATCCTCTCTCTATTATAGATAAGCTCAACATAGTCTTCACATTTGTAGTAGCAAAGTTAAGGACTATGTTCAAATGTAAAAAGATTGAATTATGTGTTTTCAAATTAGGTTTCAATCTGTGACACCTTAGCACCCTAGAATGATGTTTTAAGTCTTCCTTCATTCATATCCCGTTAAACAATTAATTATTTGTACAAATTTGTTGCTGATATTTGACTACTTTTTCTAATGGTGACACACTGAAGCTGGCAGTCAGTGACTTAGGATCACTGTAAGTCTATTGTAACCTATTACTGGCATAGTGATATTCTGTATGTACATATTGCATCAACAAAATTGCATATTGAGGAATTGTAGTTTGGGAGCCACTTATGGATATATCACTACCCTGTTGTTAAACAGGTCACTGTCTTTACTTCCTGCTTATGCGGTACATTAACTAAAAGTTTAAGCAATTAACATAATTTTGAGAATTGGAATTTTAGCATTCTATTTTCTTTGCCCTGTGTTCATTCTAAAGCAGATATGACAAAAAGGATTTTCATTGTTCTATAGGGAGATGCTAGTTTGTTATATTATATTTGTTCCTGAAACCCAGGGACTCTTGGTGGCAGTTGAGGCAAATAAATCTGTCAGATGTGCTCCAGGTTCCAGGGACCCAAATGATCTCTTTCTCCTGGGTCAATGTCATTAATGATTACAATATTGATAAGACAAAGTTGAAGTCACCTGCTCAAACCTCCCTTCCATATTAACTGCTCAGAATTGGATATCCATGATAAAATTTTCTACAACAATGAAAACTGTCATTCTGCCTGCTTGATAAATTATAGGCCCAACTGGAAGAGCCATTTGCCTTGTGGTAAGCACAAATGACAGATCTTTGCTGTATACATACTGTAATTCTTGTGCCTCTCACAGCTGGTTTAGCTTATAAACACAGAAAAAAAAGACTGATAAAAATTGAAGGTTATGCACAAAACAGGGCCCAAAACTAACTTTTTTCTATAGTAAAAGGATATTACCTCTGCTATTGAAACATGGCCTAAATGAATACCCTAAAGCTGTTGATGATGATGGTTCAAAAGTTCCAGTGGGATAGTACACTGGTTATTTCCCACACATTTTCACCTACTTTAACTTTCAATAGTTTGTTATTTATTGTTTGCAAAATGATTTCCTTTCATTTTTCACTACTTTTCATTCAGAGCTTGAGTATATACCAGTACTTTTTATAAACACTGTACCATTGTTTACATAAGTGTCTCTCTAATGCCAAGTAATTGCAATATTGTATTATCCAAATAACCAACTTGTGTATACTATCAAGAAATAGGGAAATATATAAATATTTCAAAACATTTTAAGCATGCTATTATGTACTACACTAGATTAGTCCTTAAGCCTACTCTTTTTCCTAATTACTGAGTAGATACCATGATACCTCAGGTACAACCACAATGTGTATCCAGAAATTGATATGATTTTTCCTATTAAAACACATCTAAAATTATAGGCAGGGGGTTAATACTTTCATCTAGAAAAAGAGGGTTTATTTATTAATAGTTAAATTTAAGCTTTTTTCAGCAATTACTTTAAAATTCTATGTTAAAGCAAATATTTCAAAACCCAGAAACTTCCAAGACACATGAGTCCAACTTTCTTATTATTTTTTAATTGTGGCAAAAACACTTAATATGCAATATACCCTGTTAACCAATTTTAAGTGCATGTAGTATTTTTAATCACTGGTAGAATATTGTACAGAAGATCTCTGGAACTTATTAATCTTATGTAACTGAAACTTTATACCTACTGAACAGCAACTCCCTGTTTCTACCTTCCCCCTAGCCACCAGCAACCACCATTGTATTAATACTTTCTGTTTCTATGAGTTTTGATACTTTAGATGTCTTATGTAAGTGGAATCATGCAGTATGTGTCCTATGACTGGCTTCTTTCACTTAGCATAATGGTCCCACAGGTTCATCTATGTTATTACGTATGGCAGGATTTCCTGCTTTTAAAAGACTCAATAATATTCTATTGTATGTATATCCTACATACAATGTGTGTGAAAACTACTACATATTTTTACCTATTCATCCATTGATGGGTATTTAAGTTGTTTCTATATCTTGGCTATGGTGAATAATACCACAATGAACATGCGAATGTAGATAGCTTTTCAAGGTCTTGATTTCAATTCTTTCTGATATATACCCAGGAGGAGGATTGCAACTTGATAATAAAAACAAATAACCCAATTTAAAAATGGGCAAATGATTTGAATAGATATTCCTCTAACGAAGACATACAAATGGCCAAAATGTATATGAAAAGATGCTCAACATCACCAATAATTAGCAAAATGAAAATCAAAACTATAGTGAGATATCACCTCAAACCTGTGACAATGGCTAATCAAAACAAAACAAACAAAAGAATAACAAATGTTAGTGAGGATGTGGAACAATTGAAATCCTTTGTATGCTGCTGTTGTGACTGTGAAATGGTACAGTCACATGGAGTTTTCTCAAAATAAAATAAACAACAAAATAAAATGAAACTATTATAGGTGATACTTAACTACTTGCCTTTATTCCTAGTTACATTTGACTTTAATCACATTGTTAAATAAACTTAAAGAAAAAGCCAGTTGGAACTGCAAATTAGTGCAACCTCTGTGGAAAAGAATTTGGAGATACCTCGAAGAGCTAAAAATAGAACTACCATTTGATCCAGCAATAGCATTATTAGGCATCTACCCAAAGGAACAAAAGACATTCTATAATAAAGACCTCTGCACCTGAATGTTTATGGCAGCACAATTCACTATTGCAAGGATATGGAAACAACCCAAGTGCCTGACAATTCATGAGTGGATTATTAAAATTTCGTGTATGTATACAATGGAATATTACTCAATTATAAGAAACAACAGTGATATAGCACCTCGTATATTTTCCTGGATAGTGCTTTAGCCCATCCTCCGAAGTGAGGTATCACAAGAGTGGAAGAATAAACACCACATGTACTCGCCATCAAATTGGCACTAACTGATCAACACTAAGGTGGTCACATGGTAGTAATATTCATTGGAGGTTGGGGGTAGGGGTGGGTAAACTCACAACTAATGGATGCGGTGAGCATTGTATGGGGGAAGGGCACGCCTCTAATCCTTGATTCGGTGAGGCAAAGTCATACCATGTAACCAAAATGTTTGTACCCCCACAATATCCTGAAATAAAAAGGAAAAAAAATAGGTATAGTCTGGAGCAAGGATAGGGAAATTTTTCAGGTTGGAAGGCCATTTTAATCTTGTTATAATCAAGTAAGCCCACATTCAAGAAACTTGAATTAGATATACTTAAAATGTACATTATTTGTAAAAATCTAACAACAATATGTACTTAATAATTTCAAAAAATGAAAATTGTTTGTTAATTTTAAAGTTAACTAACCTTTTAAAAGAAAAAGCCTTTCCTGTTATTACCCTGATTATTTTATTTCAGCATATTATGGGGGTACAAATATTATGCTTATGTATATTGCGCATGCCCCTCTCCCCCCTTGAGGCAGAGCCTCAGGCATGTCCATCCCCCCTACATTGTACATCTCACTCATTATGTTTGTATATACCCATCCCCTCCTCCCCCCTCCCACCCGCCCAACACCCAACAAATGTTATTCCTATATGTATACTTAGGTGTTGATCCGTTAATAGCAATTTGCTGGTGAGTACATGTGTAGCTTGTTTTTCCATTCTTGAGATACTTCACTTATAGAATGGGTTCCAGCTCTATCCAGGAAAATACAAGAGGTGCTATATCACCGTTGTTTCTTAAAGCTGAATAGTACTCCATGGTATACATATACCACATTTTATAAACATTCTAGTGCAGGTGTCTTTTTCATAGAGTGATTTTTGTTCTTTCAGGTATATGCCCAGTAATGGGATTGCTGGATCAAATGGTAGA
>VBSM01000656.1:6193609-6203740 GCA_008086735.1 Cheirogaleus medius
ATTTTACACTTCGTATGGAACCAGAGAAGACCCCATATAGCAAAATCAATCCTATTTTGAATATGTTTAGAAGCTAACAATCTCCATAATGGTTCCTTGACCTATATAGTGAGGTATATTATAGTGGACAATGGCAATTAGTATTTCATCAGAAATACTACTACCTAGTAAAGTAAATACCTCAATTTGGAAGAATTGCAGAGATTATTGCTGACATCAAGGACTTGAAAAATGCAGGAGTGGTGATTCCCACCACATATTCATTCAGCTATCCTAAGCAGAAGACAGGTAGATCTTGGAGAATGACAGCAAATTATCATAAGCTTAACCAGGTGGTGATTCCAATTATAGCTGCTATACCAGATGTGGTTTCATTGCTTGAGCAAATTGACACATCCCCTGGTACCTGGTATGTACGTTTTGATCTAGTAAATACTTTTTCTCTATACATGTCAATATGGCCATACTGTTTCAGCTAGCCAAGCAAGCAATACACCTTCACTTTCCTACTTTAAGAGTGTATCAACTCTTCAGCCCTACATCATAATTTAGTTTGCAAGGATCTCTATTGCCTTTCCTTTCTACAAGATATCATATTGGTCCATTCCATTGATGATATTGTGTTGACTGGATCTAGTGAGCAAGGAATAGCAACTATTCTTGACTTATCAGTAAAACATTTGCATGTCAGAGGGTAGGAAATAAATCAGATAAAAGTTCAGGGGCTTTCTACCTCAGGGACTTTGTACCTCAGCAAAATTTCTAGGGATCCAGTTGTGTGAGGCATGTTGAAATATCCCTTGTAAGGTGAAGAATATGTGGTTTTATCTGGCCCCTCCTACAACAAAAAATAGGCACAGGACCTAACAGGCATCTTTGAATTTCAGAGGCAACATATTCCTTATTTAGATGTGTTGCTCTGGCTTATTTTCTGAGTGACCTGAAAAGCTACTAATTTTGAGTGGAGCCCAGAGCAGGAGAAGGTTCTAAAACAGGTCCAACCTGCTATGCCTCTGGGACATATGAGCTAGCAGATCCAATGGTGCTTAAAGTGTTAGTGGCATGTAGAGATACTGCTAGGAGACTTTGGCAGGCCCCTATAGGTGATTCACAGCTCACGTGTGATGGAGAAAACCCCTGCCATTTTATGTGGTTAACTACTCTCTTTTGAAAAAACAGTTGTTGGCATGCTAATGGACCTTAGTAGAAACTGAATGCTTAACAATGGGTCACTAAGTTACCATGTGACCTGAGCTGACCATCACGAACTGGGTTTTATCTAACCCACAAATCCATAAAATTGGGCCTGCACTGCAACACTTCATCATCAAATGGAAGTACCATATATGTGATCAGGCCTGAGCAGGCCTTGAAGGCAAAAATAAGTTACATGAAGAAGTGGACTGAATTCCCATGGTCTCTACTCCTGTTACATAACCTTCACTCTCCCAGTCTGCTTATTGCCTCTTGGGGAGCCTTCTACAATCAATTGACAGGAGGAGAGAAGACTGAAGGCTAGCTTATGGATACTTCTGCATGATTTACAGATTCCACCTGAAAATAGACAGCTGCAGCAGTTTTAGCCCTATTTTGAGATATCCCTGAAGGACAGTGGTGAAAGAAAATTCTTCCAGTGATGAGAACTTTGAGTACTACCCCTGGATGTTCACTTTGTGTAGAAGGAGAAATGGCTAGAAGTGCAATCATATGGATTCATAATCTGTGGTTAATGGTTGGCTAGATGATCAGGGACTTGGAAGGAACATGTTTAGAAAAATAGTGACAAGGAAATCTGAAGAAGAGGTATGTGGCTAGTCCTCTCCGAATAGGCAAAAAACACGAAGATATTTGTGACTCATGTAAATGTTCACCAAAGCATGATATCAGTAGAATAGGCTTTTAATAATAATCTGGATAGGATAACCCATTCTACACTTATCAGTCAGACTCTTTCCCCAGCCACCCCTGTCATCACCAATGGGCTCATGAAGAAAATGACCAGGGTTGCCAGGATGGAGGTTAGCCATAAGTTCAGAAAGTTAGACTTGTACTCACCAATGCTGACCACCACTGACTGTCCAATTGGCCAGCAGCAGAGACCGACACTGAGTCCCAAATATGGCACCAGACCCCAGGGTGATCAGCCAGCTACCTGGTGGCAGGTTATTAGATTGGGCCACTTCCATCATGGAAGAAGCAGGTTTTGTTCTTACTGGAATAGATAATTACTCTATATACGGTTTTGCCTTTTCTGCACACAATGCTTTGGACAAAACTATCATCTGTGAACTTACAGAGTGTCTTATCCACCATCATGATGTTTCACACAGCATTGATTCTGATCAAGGAACTCACAGCAAATGAAGTGTGGCAATATGCTCCTATAATATTAAGAAGACACCTCCCTTGACAAAACTTTAGTCTGGTTCTCCTGAGCCTTCCTTTTTCTATTAGGCCCTGTCCTTTGGCGTATCCTCAAGAGACCAGTTTTAGCAAGAATCCTGCTATGGTTATTTAGAGACAAACCCCACTTTCTATATCTGATATCTAATCATCATCAATATCTGGAAAAATTCTTTATCCTCCAGTTTTGGTATCTGATCACTATGTCCTGCTTTCAGCAAGCATCCTGTCAAGTCTGTTTAGACAGAAAACCCCCTGATGCTGTCACTTATTAATTTTCCAGCCACTAAACCCTTGGCTAAACCTTTCTTCTTGGCTATAAATTCCCGTGTGCCCATGCTATATTTGGACTTGGGGCCAGTTATATACTGATGTATCTTTTCCCCTATAGCAATAGTCCTAAATATAATCTGTTTTGAATACTTTAATTACTGTCCAGCTCTGTTTTATGTTTTATAACATTCCTATACACATCTTTGTGCATAGATTTGTTTTTATTGCTCTTGGTTAAATACCCAAGGGCATTACAAGAAACTGTCAAACTGCAGCAGCAGTGACAACCTTGTTATCATTTATGGAGGGCTCACTTCATGCTTGTCGCTAGACATTTTACAAAAATATTTGGATTAAATCCTTTAAACATGTCTATTTATTGTATATTATCTTTTCTATTTTACCAATGAGGAAACTGAGAATCAGAAACAAAGTCATGTGCCCTAATGTTACATAGCTAATATTTGTGAAGTTAGGATTTAAGTCTAAGGTGCTCTGATTCTGGAATCTGTGCTGAAACAGGAACATTTAACTAGCGTAATTCTTGGCTTTAACATTTGAAGTTTTGAAGATTTATCAGAAAACCTCAATTTTCAGTTTTTCTCAGTGGCTTCTGTTGCTAACCAATCATTTGGCCAGTTATTGAGCTTAGTGAACTGCTATGACTTTGATTTATTTTGTATTATCTCATTAGAAGTAACACTAATAAAATGACTAAGCAACAATAAATTCAACTCAATATGCAAAATTCTTGTGGTTTACGTGCAGCAAAAGATAATTATAGTCACAAGATTAAAGTCAAATAGTTACACAAATTAAAGAAGGAAATTCAAATTTGTTGGTGGCTTACAACCTTTACATGAATGAAGCCACCAAAGGAAAAAATTATGAAACTGTTTAGTGAAATGTAGCAATTTCACTAAAAATGGGGAAAGAGCCAATTTCAGAAAGAACCCAACACATTCTCTTATAATGAGCCCTAATCCATAAACACACATGATGGAAAATGATACAATCAACGCAATAAACTCAGAGTTACTGATTTCATGAAGCATATCTCTAAATCTAAGACCATCTCCCAATCCCTATGTGAAATCCTTGGTATTTGAAGTTGGCACTGGTTATGGATATCTACTTAGCTGGAATTTCCACCCTGCTTTCTAACTAAGGACAAGCAGACTCTAATAATTTTATTTTTTGTGACCCTGCCCAGTCTGATTAGGATTGAATTTAACAAATTAAATTCTGCTACCCCAGCAGCAGCTAAATCATGGCAATCCACCATCATTAAAAATTTAGAGTGTATTAAGAGGTTCAAATGTGACTCTGTCCTCTTTAGAAACAGAGTTGCTGGTGTAGAACATCATTAAATGAATCTTAATAATAATTTATTGTTATTAACTATCTTCTATGAATAGTTCAAGGCATGACCTGGCATATTGCCTTAGAAACAAATATGTAATACAGAATATTTTTATCTTCATCCGAGTGCCAATAATTCATTTAACTAGAATAAGAAGAATAGCATTTGGATCCAATAAGTAATGACACCTATTTGATGGTTTTCCACAAAGTAAGATATGTGTGCAATGATTAAAATACAGAGAAGAAAAGGGAGGGTCACCTTGTTTTTAAGTCATCTGTATACCATTTGTTCAAAAGCATAGAGGTCACAGGGGAACTATTTTTGTAATTCAAGGAGAAAATTTGTCCTCACAGTTAATTAACAGAACCTCTTAAGTAAAAAGAGCCTTGTATTTGAATGATTTGTATCAATTGTTTGCTGTGCTAGAATTTTTCCAACTATATTTTAAACACAATAAGATGAAAAAGAATTTTGAGTAAAAAATGAAATATTGTGAGTGCTGGTCCTTAAATTGTCCATTGCATTAGCATTCTTATTTTAATGAGAAAACAGTCACAAAGAAAATGGCACATGAAGGTAATCTGCATTATTTGTGAACTTCCAGGCCAGATAACCATAGAGTTCTTTTCTACTAAGCTTTATAATGTAATTAGTATGGGACACTGCCTGTCCTCCTTAGCCCCAGCTCACATTCTTGGAGCATCCCAGATACCATGATAAAACTGTTTAATATGAATTAGTACTATTTGAATTCTCAAAGTTTTTTTTTAAGTAACATCATCGTTACCTAAAATATCCAAACGTAATGGGTGCAGTGCGTACCGTCTGGGGGATGGACATGCTTGAAGCTCTTTCTCAGGTGGGGCAAAGGCAATATATGTAACCTAAACATTTGTACCCCTGTAATATGCTGAAATTAAAAAAATTAAAAAAGAATATTATTCTGCATTTCTTTTCAAGAAAATGACCCAGTTACTCTACAGAAATTATCTCTGCACATGAGAGCACTAAATGGTTGGCAATCTAATATCTACCACCTGCAGATAGCTTGAAGGAAGAAAATAATCTATTCTTAAAATTTCATCCAGTATAAAAATTTGAACATTATAACTCTACTTGTAGAAGAAATTTTTGCCCAGAGGACAGCCCTAAGGAAAAAAAATTATGTTTCATTGATCTATTCAATTGTTATAAAAGCATTTATTAAGCGCTGTATATGAGGCATGATGGTAGATAAAATAAATGGGAACATGTGAATGTTATAGAGGAGCCCACTATCCGAAAGAGACCCACATAGAAACTAAATTTTATTGTAATATTAAAATGAGAAAATAAATAAGGGAGCAAATGTTTTCCCATGCTGAAAAATTAATAGTAATTTGCCTTATGTATGGATGATAAGGAAGCCTTTTGCCTCAAGTACATGGAGGCAAGAAAGAGGATGTTTCATACAGACAACATAAAAGAGTTTGTGATAGTTGGAACATTGAGGAGAATTAGTGGGAAAACTATCAGAGATAATGGTGAAATTCCAGGGCTATATCCTGAAAGATTTTGTTTATGTGTTAATAAATAAGGCTTTATCATGTAGCAAATGTGAAGTCATTGAATAATTTTAAGTAATACTAGTTATGATTAATATAATTTAGGATGGACTGCAGAGAGTGCAATGAGGTAAAACTAGAGACAGAGTGACTAATTAATATTCTACAATATACGTTTAAAATCAGTTATATGATAGTAATAATGGAGTTGTGAAGAAGACTTGATATAAAAGATATGAAAAACATGTAGAATTGGGCTTTTAGATAAGTTTACACCTAAAAATATGATATGCAACTTTACTTTTATTAGATTGACTAGACAAAGAAGAGCTAAACTTAAAAGTCCCTTAGTCAGCAGTAGAGAATAGTTCAATCTACCAATCTATTGCTGACATAAAAAATTACAAAATTAGTGACTTAAAAAATATAAATTTATTATTTTATGCTTCTGAAGGTCAGAAGTTGAAAATGAGTTGTATGGTGCTAAAATCAAAGGTCACTTTCCTTCTGAAGTCTCTATGGTGAATCTATTTCATGCCTTTTCCAGATTCTAGAGGCTATCAGTGTTCCTTTGTTTCTGGTCACATCACCTTAATTTTTGCTTCTGCTGTCACATCTTTCTCTACTTCTGTCATCACCTTCTCTAATGCTGACTCCCCTGCCTCCCTCTTATAAGGTTACCTATGATACCTTGGGCCCACCTAAGTAATGTAGGAAAATCTTCCCATCTCATGATCCTTAACTTAATCACATCTGCAATGTACTTCTTGTCAGGTAAAGTAACATGTTCACAGGTTCTCGGGGTTAGGATGTGGACATCTTTGGGGGGACACCAATTACCCAGGTTGCCAAAATTTATCTCTAAATTTGAGGCATTTCTGATTAAGATAATGAAGATAGGATTAGGACAATGTTTTTACTAAAGTGTAACTTGAAACCCTCCTTCCTGAGAAAATATTTTAATCAACAGAAATAAGTAGAAATATTGTGGCACAATCTTATTTGTGTGCTCTAATTTTGAGTACTGACGGATGAAGGTGAGGGAAGTCTGTGGGTCAGACAGGGAGCTATCCACTTGAAATTATTTAACTAGTATAGCTTAAATTTCCACGATGTTTAAGAGGAAAAGCATTGGAGTAACCCAGAAAAATCACATCTAAAATCAATTGGAGAATGAGTTTCCTCAGGGCTCTTTATTTCATGCAGTAGATATCAGTGGCAAAAAGGAGGCCAGAAGCTGCCACTCTGTGTAAGTAGAGATTGGATGATAAAGAAAATAAAAAAGGAATTAAAAAAGGGAAGGAAGGAAGAGGAACTAATTTCACAATGAAGGCAAGCAGCATTTCCAAATATATAAGAAATAATAATTAATGTGCTGATATAAAGCTTCTCTGCTGAGAATGACTGACGAGAGGGAGGTAAATCCCCTTCCCACTCTTATCTCACATTCCACTGAGGCTGCTCAACCCCTGAGCTGATTATATAAAGTTATATCAATCAGGATCTTACCTAAGTCTAAGAGAACTGAAAAGATTGAAGGCCAAACCTGAGGGTAACTGAAGAGAATATATTCACATTGCCTTAGAGCAAACATAAGTTTGCATTGACTATCATGGTTCTTGTAAAAATAATCTGTCATATAAAACAAGGAACAAAATATAAACTGTGAACCTCAAGAAAAAGCATATATTCAGAACAGATTTACTACACAATAATAAAAGACCCATTTTTTTTTTTTTTTTTACATATCATCAGAGCAGTGGGTCCAATTTCTTTTTGACTTTCCAAAAATAGTTTTCTTCTTTTGGGAACAATTTCCTTTTCTAGAATCCACTCCATTTCCAAATACAATCATGTATTTTCCAAAGGTGTTTTTGTGTTATTACATGTCTCTCCCTACCCTGCTTCCCCCAAAATAGTGTAAGTATGGCTCACTTCACTAAATCTGGGAGAATAAGGGTCATTTCCTCTTTCTTCCAAAGTGGAACTAAGAAAGAGAACGAGTACTATTCCAGTAGTAGAACCCTTAAATTTGACTTTGACAGCTAATTATGTCAGTCTACAATGAATAAGAATGAAGCTAATATACAGAGACAAGCATAAATTAGTGTTGGGGAGAGAGGAAAGGCGGGAAGGAAGAGAGAGGTAAGCAGTAAACGTTTCTGATTCTGTTCAAGACCTGGGTTAAAGTTTGTTGGAGCCAGGTTACATTGCTGCATTTTCAAACTTTTTATTCAATCCATCCAGGGATTCTATGAGTGAAATCAATAAACTTGCCATTTTACTTAATATACTTTTTTTTCAACATATTATGGGGGTACAAATGTTGTTAAGGTTACATATATTGCCTTTGCCCACCTCCCCCTTCGAGTCAGAGCTTCAAGCGTGTCCATTCCCCAGGTGGTGTGCATTGCACTCATTATGTAAGTATACACCCATCCCCTTCCCCTCCCTCCCACCTGCCCGACACCCGATAAATGTTGTTTTTTGTTTTGTTTTGTTTTGACATTTTGGTTACATTTTATATCTTTGCCTCTCCCTAGGAAGGGTTAGAGGTATGTCCTTCCTCTCCACAATGCTCACCACATCCCTAAGATGTGGGTCTACCCCCCCAATCCCCGAATCCCTGGTGAACCCTACCACCATTTGAGCACCATAGTGTTAGTCAGTACCAATTTTATGGCAAGTACATGTGGCGCCCATTTTTCTGATCTTGTGTCGCCTCACTTTGGATAATGTAATATACCTTTAATTTGGCTTCTGCCACTTAGAAGTGAAAGAATTCTCACTTATATAATGCAATAGTTTTAAAAAAATAAATATTTTTTTAAATAGAGGGAAGCTGAAAAACTAATAAAGCAAATTAGATAAGGGAGGGGGGAAATCCCCAAATTATTTCCAGAAAATAAATAAACTGAAATTACATTTAGAGAATTAAAAATTGCATCAAACTCAGCATTAAAATAGTAGGGCAGAGTGCAAGATTTAGAAGGTTAAATAAAATGCAGAAGAATAAGGCAAAGTGAGAAATATGGTGAGAAAAATGTTGAAAATAGAAGAAAGAGGAGATAAACACAAAATTCAGAGGGCAGTTATTCCTCAAGAAGACATCAAAGAAATAAAACAGAAATATAATTAAAGCCTCCAAAGAGGAAACACGTCTTATGCTAAAGAGGTGAGGGTATATATGCTAATTTTCTCAATATACAAGGTAAAGAGTGATGTAATTAATATCTTCCCAAAAGATGAGGAGAACACTATAAACCAAGTTGTAGGATTTGGTAAAGCTGCACTTAAAGCATCTTAATAGCTTTAAAACGATTTAATTATTAAATTAGAATGAGTGGCTATAAACATTCAGCTATATAAGTAAAATTTAAAAAGTTAAAAACTCAAAAATATGGAGTGTAAAATGATAAAAAGCAGCAATCAATGAGCAAGAAAATTAAATAGAACATACTGATAAATGTAAGAGATATTTCTTATTTTTTTATTTTCAAAACACTAGATTTGAAAAAAAATTCTATTTTAAAAAGTGAAGAAAACCCAAATGTTAGACAAAATGACCCTGAAATAAAACAGACACAGCATTATTTTTTTTATTTGCTTTATTTATGAATATGTTAATGAGAGGTACAAATATGCTGATGTATTCTTAAAATTTCCTAGGAAGATAAAAATAGGCAAAAGAATAGAATATCTCAATAAGTGGAATACAATTAATAAACATTCTAATCAGGATTTTAAAGAAGATTTGAAAATATATAACATTAATTATTATATATAGAATGTGCATATAATATATAATTTAATTTATAATTTATGTAATCATTATACATACATATAAATGAAATCAGTTATGCCAAATGTGAAATTTAAGAATAAGGTTTTATTGAAAAAGTTAAAGCATGATCTCTTGTCCCACCCCTGCTCCCATGCATCTTTGTGAAAGGTCTGGAATTATTAATATCAGGCTTATCTGTAATTATTTCTTTTATTTACTTTATGCCATAAAAATTCACCTATACATTTACTATACTTATTTTAACCTATATATTAATACTTGTCTGTTTCCTCTTTCTTGCATTCTCCTTGTATTTTATATTTCTTTCATTTTCTGGAGGAGATTTTTCAATAATAATAATCAGAAAGAATGCATAGATGCTTACATTTTCTCATTCTTTCATGTCTTTGTTTGTTTTTGTGTGCGTGTGTGTATTTGTTTGGTCCAGATTTGAGTTTTTCCATTAGCATATTCTCTTTTGTGAAGGATCTGCTCAAGTTTTGTTTTCAATTTTATTATGCTGTCTCTTTTGTTGACTGGTATTTTATAAGTTCTTAATATATTCTTGACACAAGTCCTTTGTAGATAAATGTATCTTAACTCTTTGTGGTTTGCATTTTCACTCAATGGTGTTCTTAGATGAATAGAAGTTCACAATTTTAATGAAATCCAGTTTATCAAACTTTTCTTTTATGGCTAGTTCTTTTTTTTATTATTTTTTTTTATTTCAGCATATTATGGGGGTACAAACATTACGGTTA
>VBSM01000656.1:6203840-6223395 GCA_008086735.1 Cheirogaleus medius
ATTGTGAACTGTGCTGCTATAAACATTCGAGTGCAGGTGTCTTTTTCATAGACTTTTGTTCTTTTGGGTATATGCCCAGTAAGGGGACTGCTGGATTAAAT
The DNA here is from genome assembly GCA_008086735.1 of Cheirogaleus medius. NCBI lineage: Eukaryota > Metazoa > Chordata > Mammalia > Primates > Cheirogaleidae > Cheirogaleus > Cheirogaleus medius. The sequence continues at coordinate 6,203,942 of VBSM01000656.1, forward strand.
AGTAGTTCTACTTGTGGCTCTTTAAGGTATCTCCATATTGCTTTCCACAGAGGTTGAACTAGTTTGCAGTCCCACCAGCAATGTAGGAGTGTTCCTATCTCTCCGCATCCACGCCAACATTTATTGTTTGGGGACTTTTTGATAAAGGCCATTCTTACCGGAGATAAGTGATATCTCATTGCAGTTTTGATTTGCATTTCCCTGATGATTAGAGATGTTGAGTATTTTTTCATATGTTTGTTGGCCATTATTCTGGAGAACTGGAAGGAGAGACCTCCCAAGCCAGCGTATGGCTAGTTCTTTATTATGTGTCTTCTTTAAGAAATTATTGCCTACCACAATATCATGAAGATATTCTCCCATTCTCTTCTTGAAACAATGCTCAGCACCACTAGTCCTCAGAGAAATGCAAACTACAATACTGAGATATCATTAAACCAGCAACAGAATGTCTAAAATTGAAATGACAGCAATACCAAGTCTTGGCAAGAGTGTGTAGAAAATGGGATGTTTGTATACTGATTCTAGTGTTGTAACTTGTACAACTACTTTGTAAAACTAGTAGTATATAATAATCTACCACATGACCTAGAAATTTTATTACTGGTATATACCCAAGGGAGTGCTTGTGTTCATCAAGAGACATGTACATGAATGCTCATAACAGCATTATTATTTTGTATTATAGCCCCAAAGTGAAAACAATACAAATATTGCCAACAAGTCAAAAGACTGGGATATATTCATAGAATCAATAAAAAGGAAGGAACTACAGGCAAAAACATGGGTGAATATCACAGGCATCAATATTTTAAAACATCCATTGTCTTCTATCTTCTTTTTGCAATTTCTGGAAATTATCATTCTTCTTATTGTCCTAAACTTTTTTCTTTATTTTTTATATACATATGCTTTAAAAATGAGATACCAAAACATCGCTTTTCTAAATTAATGTATATTACATGGAGGATTGTTAAAAATGAAGATTACTAGCACATACGACCACCAAAAATTTTTTTGTTGTTCCCCAGTCATTTATGTTGCACATATTTTTGTTGATTCTTAGGTAAATTTGCTATTGTAATGGATGTATGCCATTTTATTTCTCAGCATCCATTCACGTCCTTTTCAGAACAATTACTCTGATTTCTCTCTGATTTATTAGATCATTTGGATTTTGGAGAAACTGGCAGTCTGGCACTTGTTAATTAGGGCATTCTACTATCTTAGTAAATGTGATTGATTTCAGGATGTGTGCATGGCCTAAGTTAGGCCAACGCAAAACAATGCAAATCATATCTTAGAACTTTGTTAATTATTGACAAAGCTGACTTGCTCTTTCTTTCATAATTTGTACCTGGAAGTAGGTAGTGTTAAAGATTCTGTATGAAATTTATATTCATAAATGGAGCATTATCTTAGCATAAATTTAACATAGGAAAATTGAATCAGGAAATAGAGAGGGAAATCAGGTTTTGATGACACAATTTGAATTTCTAGATCCAGCCATGTTTTAAGCCTATTACATTCTATGTGTTTTAGTCACCAGGACCAACATGTTTCCTTTCTTTTCTTCCTCCCTTTTTTCTACCTTTTTTTCCTTTCTGTTTGTATTTTCTCACTTTCTTGGATATCTATCAATTATAACCAACATTTTTATTATCATGTAGTTTAATGTATCGATTTTTATTTTTATCATAATAATTTTACCTTTCTTTTTATAGAAACCTAACTCATCCTAATATCTAATTTATATCTATGTGTACTTCTTGTATTCTAGTTCTATATGTTTACATTTTTAAGAGCATTAAAATATTTAAAGCACAAGTAATTATTTTTGGTATGTGATTTTAATGTTTCAAGGTGTGGTCTAACATATATCCTGCTATTTTATATTTTCTTCTATGTCATGAATAAGCCATAATTAATTTCTGACTTTTAACCACTTCGGTACCAGCGTCCACTATAGTAGATAGCCACAGATGAATGCACACAGCGACTTTAGCTGACAGCCGTGATATGACTTTTCTAATTTTTCATTTATCAAAATAAAATTGTGAACATTTAAAAATAACGTAATGAAAACATATATGTTTATGTTACCTATTCTGATTTACATTATAAATAAAGCTACCTGTAAAGTAAAACAAACTTTCAGTGCTTTAAAGCTTTCCTCATCACACAAGAGCAAAACAGATTTGTCGTCAATGCACAGCACAAACTATCGTGTGGACTATGAGTGCCGGCTGTGGACAAGGTTTCATGGCCGGTGAGCATGGTACAGAAGTGGTTAAATACAATTTCAATAGTATACAATGCAATCATCATATAATAATTAAATATATAGGTTCTGAAATATTTATTACTTGTGGTGTTCACACTCTTAATTACTATAGATTTTATAGTTCACTACATATAAAATAATTAAATGTTACATAAAATGTTACATAAAGCACAAAAAGACTAAGAATTATAATATATATTATAAAACACAAAAGACATTATTCAATGATAAAAATTATGATAGTAATTCTAACTTTTAGACGAGATAAAGAAGCAATAACTTGACGTATTAAGAAGTACTACATACATACACACACACCATATATATACAGACACATAGTCTTTCTATATATATGTGTGTGTAGATATACACACACACATATATATACAGACATGCATACACACATACATACATAAATACACAGAATTTTGCACTAATGACATGAATAGGCAATTTTAAAAATGTGCTATCATTAAAAATGGCAAAATAGGAAAATACAAAACTCTGTCCTACCACAAAAGTAGTGAATAAATTCCCCAAACTGTCATAATTGACTTTTTTTGAACCATCGAATCTAGTGAAAAACTCACAGTAACCAGGGAAACACTTAATCAAGGAAATACAGCTGAATTTCAATACGAGAACCCAGCTTGGCAGTGGCATTGAAGACGATAACTGGCATTACTGTCACAGGTACCTTATGTTGGAAGAAGCAAAATGAACCTTTTTGTTTGTTTGTTTAATTGGTTGTTGGCTTTGACCTGTTTGGGGAATCCCTAAAAGAATACATCAAATGCTTGCCTTTATTTTGCCTAACTTGGAGCTCCCTAAGGGCTAAGGAGGCTACCAAGGGCAGAGAATATTTGTGGAAAACATTTAAAGGCAAATGAATGAGACCGTACTTCCTGGGTCTAATGGTAACAGTTGGGGCAAAAAACAGACTAACCAAAATCTCGGGAGAAAAGGATAGGGAATGGGATGCTTTGGGACATAAGGGCTTTGAAAAGGTTCCACATATTTCTGGAAATCTAGAAGTCTATATGCATGCCTGGGGCTAGATGCACTCAGCAAAGATTTGTAAAAGCCCTAAACTCCTACCTATTGTTAATCTTCAGGATTGGTGCAAGCAGGTTGTGAAGGTTAAATATAATAAAATACTTAGAAATACTTTGACACAGATGTCGGGAGTTCAGCTGAGCTGGAGAGAACTGATATGTCAGGTGTCAGAATAGCTGATTATAGCAACAAGCCAAAATGGAAGTAACAGTGAAGCCTTTGATCACATATTATGGCAGTAGAGGCAAGAGGCCAAAACCTTAGAAAGCACTGACACCCTCTGTTCCATTTTCTCATATAGAACAGCACCCTGGTCAAGGGTTAGGTGGATCTATTTAGATGTGAGTGTGGTATCACTGTTGACGGAGCCCCAAACAAAAGACTCTGGTAGTTTTACAGATCCAGAGGCTATGAGAAGGAGCAAGGGAGGGCTAGAAGTAAAAAAAATTCTGAGTACTGCGTCAAAATTAGGAGAATTATCTTCAAGGTTTTCCCCTTCTCCCCATGATAAGGAAGACTTGGCAGAGATGTGTAAATAAGAACTCTGCCAAAGGCCTCTAATAAAGAGAACTATGATTGAAGACTCTGTCTTAAGAGCACCAAAATGCAAACAATATGACTGGCCAGATGGGCCTGAGTCCTTGTCTGCACCTCTCCTCAGAGACTAATGTATGTGCCCCTAGCCTGGTGTGGGGAGGGCACCATTTGCCTATGAGGCATGCCAGCTGAAGCCTTTCTAATTGCCTATGTTTGGGCCTGAAAATCACACGAAAGCTCTCAGCCAGTGGCTAGACTTCTCAGGATGTTCAAGACTTATAAACTGAAAAGAATAAAACAAGGTTGGAATAAAATAAAGAAGACTTAAATAAATAGAAAGACACTACATGTTCACGGGTTAGAAGAATTAATATTATAAACATGGGATTAATCACCAAATTCATCTAAAAATTCAATGGAATCCCTACCAAAATTCCAAATTCCATTATTTTTTCAGAAATGAGAGGCTGATACTATGATTTACATGAAATTGCAAGGGACCCTGAATAGCCAAAACATTTTTGAAAGGAAGAACAAAAAAAATATTTCCTATTCCTGATTTCAAAATTTACTACAAACTAAAGTAATCAAAACAGTGGGGGTATTGGCATAAAAATTTACATATAGATCGATGGAGTAGAAATGAGAGTTTAGAAATAAAACTGTGTATCTATGGTCAATTTACTTTTTGACAAAGATGCCAAGACCATTCAATGAAGAGAGAATAGTTTTTTCAACACTGATGCTCAGACAACTGAATAACCAAATGCAAAACACTGATTTTGGATCCCTAAATTACACCCTATATATAAAAGTAATTCAGAAAAGATTAGGGACATAAATTAAGATCTAAACCATAAAAAAACCATAAAACTCATAGAAGGAAAAGAGGTGCAAATCTTCATGACATTTGATTAGACAATGGTTTCTTAAATGTAACAACAAAAGTAGAAGCAAAAATATTATAAATTAGATTTCATCAAAATTAAAAAATATTCATCAAAATATACCATCAGGAATATAAAAAATTATCTCATAATAGGAGAAAATATTTGTTGCTTATATATCTGATAAAAGCATTTTATAGGACATATAAAGAACTCTTACAACTAAACAAGCAAGAAGCAACCTAAGTAAAAAAAAAAAAATGGGCAAAGGACTTGAATACACATTTCTTTAAAGAAGATATACAAACGGTCAAGAAGGACTCAAAACCATACTGAGATATTGCTTCATACCCTCCAGGATGGCTAAAATTAAAAATATTATATATATATAATAACATTTGTTGATAAGTATCTGAAGAAATCGGAACCCTAATATAGTGTCCTTGTGAATATAAAATGGTACAGATAGCTGCTTAAAAAGTTAAAAATAGCTATAACCACAAGCTGTAAGCCTTAAAAGTTAAACATAAACTATGACCCAGCAATTCCAATCCTAGACATATATCAAAGAAAATCTAAAATATATGTTCCCACAAAATCTTGTACATAAATTTTTATTAGCAACATTATTCATAATAGCCAAAAAAGTGGAAACAACCCAGATGTTCATCAACTTATGAATGGATAATCAAAATATGACATATCCATACAATGAAATATGAGTCAGCCATAGAAGAACAAAGTACTGATACATGTCACAAGATGGATAAATCTTGGCTGGGCGCCATGGCTCATGCCTGTAATCCTAGCACTCTGGGAGGCCGAGGCAGGCGGATAGCTTAAGGTCAGGAGTTCAAAATCAGCCTGAGCAAGAGCAAGACCCCGTCTCTACTAAAAATAGAAAGAAATTAATTAGCTCACTAAAAATATATATAGAAAAAAATTAGCCAGCCATAGTGGCACATGCCTGTAGTCCCAGCTACTCAGGAGGCTGAGGCAGGAGGATTGCTTGAGCCCAGGAGTTTGAGGTTGCTGTGAGCTAGGCTGACACCACGGCACTCTAGCCTGGGCAACAGAGCGAGACTCTGTTTCAAAAAAAAAAAAAGGATAAATCTTAAAAACAATATGCTAAGTGGAAAAAAATAGGTAAATCTTGAAAACAATATGCTAAGACATACAAAACAGGCTACATATTTTATGATTCCATTTATATGAAATGTGGGTGAACCAGAGCTCAAGGGACACCAATGCTTGCTGCTCTTATTGAGATTCAGTAGATTTTCTTATGTAAATATTTATTTGCTACATGTACTATGGACAATTTCCAGAAACTTTAAATTTCTGTTGTATCATAATTTTTACCAATTATAGTTTTTTCTCTGGGATCCAGGTCTGCAGAGCTCCTCATGCCACCATTCCAGTAGTGGGCCACTTTACATGCATTTTTATATTCAATTTAAAATTCAGATTAAAAATTCATTGAATCATTTGATCTCTGCTGTTTTCATATACTTTGATGTGCTTTGATACATAAAGACAATTATATAATCAATTAAGTATCAATATTTCCTCACATGTAATAATATAAATGATGTGCTTTATTATAGAGAATAGAACTCTGATGCCTGTATATTTATTAAGGAGATAGCTTAGTCAGGTAAAATCTTGAAATATGGCTAAAGATTACATTATGTAGCAGTGGTAATAACTAAATCAGTCATTACTTATGAATTATTATGTTGTGTTTGCTATTGACCAAAATTCCTCATAAGCAAGGTAAGCATAATTCTTATTCTTCAAATTTACCTTGAAAAAGGAAAGTCTGAGGATATATATAAAATGTCTCCTTATCTGTATAGGTTCTATTTTTGTATTTTTATTAAATTTTTTCAATAAACTGATGTTCTTTGACTTTTTTGTGGGTATGATAACCAGGAGCAAAATTGTGTAACATTTTCCTATTTAATGTAGAGAAGAGTAGTTACTGAAAGTTCTGTCTTACTAATCATAGAGCATGATGGACTTCCTTCAGGATATCCAGAAAATACAGGGAGAAACAGGAATACAACATGACCTTGATCCCTAGTTTAGCCTTTCCTGCATAACATATACTGCTCCCTGAATACACCAAACAAGATAATGTGAATATAATTAAGACACTCAATAAAACTACCATTCTTTTCCTGATTTTTATTTGGTCATCTTATATTAATACTAAATAAATTATGAAGAATATGTTTGATATCAGTAAGCTAAACAAAGTCAATACTACTGTTCATGATATCAAATTTTCAAAGGTCTACCTCATGGTAGGATTTCACTTCCACTGCCCCTTGAAGTTACAAAACCATGTGATTTGCTGTAGTTAAGAATATGAGCACATAGAACACATATCACTTCTAGGCTGATGCTCAACTCTCCAGCTCAGCTATTCCTTTACTGCAAAAATTGTGAAGCATGTGTTGAGGGGATGCCTCGATCAGAAAAGGTCCCCAAGTGACTTCAATGAGCTAAAGCCTCTGGAAATTCACGCCAGACCTGTATTATGAATGAAGAAATCTTTTGTGAGTTTAAGTTATTGAGATTTTGAGATCATTTGTTACTATGGCAAATCTTGTCTTGACTAGTCAAATTGAGATTTATATATAACTAAAATCTATTGCTGCTACCGTGTGTGTGTGTGTGTATGTATATATGGAGAGAGAGAGAGAGAGAGAAAGAGAGAGAAGAGAGAAAGAGAGAAAGAAGAGAGAGAGAGAAACACATATAGGAATTATATATATATTATATATATATATTTGTGTGTGTGTAATCATTATATAACTACAACTATGTACTATAATTATGACACATATATGTGTATGTATATATATATATATAATTTCATATGTGTCTTCCTATTTGAGTTGAGTCTTACCACTTCTCAATATCCAGGTCAGATATCACTTATTCCAATAGATATTCATGACCACATCCAATCTGGTCTAGATGTTTCTCTTATATGTGATGCTGTAGCATTTATATGCTGTATATTATTATTGTTCATTTATATTTCACACACTATGTCCTTGGACTGCGAGCTACAAGAGGATCATAGCTTTGTCTAACTTTTCAAAGTAGCACAATGGCTGGTACATGTAAGGCAATCAGTACATGGTTTTTAATCTGAAACATAATGTATATGATAAATGTGCTGTATAATTGATATAATCATCATAGTAGGCATTAACCAGGTAATTATTTACAAAATATAATATAAAACCTAGAATTACAAAATCTAGTTCTTGAAAACACATATTCTAATCTGATTTCCTTCACAAATTCTATTCTTTTAGTCATGCATAATTCAATTTGAGTCTGTATAAAACAGAAGCTTTGAAGGAAACCCAAGTGACATTAAGTAGATACTTCCTGAAATAATTTAAACCTAAATGTTAATTATCCTTTTATTTTAAAGAATTCTAAGGTCATTCCTTAACATATTTTGAACTCTGTTTCCAAGGTTTGGTAATAGTTAGTTACACTGTGAAGAAGGATGTCAGATGACATTCCATTGTTATGACAGGTAGTCAGATTAAGGTATTCAAAAACATAAAAGTGTACACAGAAGTCAACTCCTTGAGCTGCATGGTGCTTCCAGGCAGCAGACATTAATTGGAGAAAATGTCTGTGTGGGTTTAATATTAATTGCTTAGTCAATTTCTCCAAAAAATAGTTGACAAATCCCCATTGACAGATTACTTTTGAAATATACCTCTGGGAGAACTCTACCAATATATCCTACTTGAGTTTTGAAGAAGAAGAGAATCTTGTTAATGAAGATCACATTTTCAGCCATGTGCTAATTAGACAGGCTGCCTGAAATACAAACATTCCTTTGGGTGATTTACTAGGGATGTGTTTTGAAATTTTGCAAGGGGGAAGGGAAGTGCAAAGAGAGGATTCAATTTTCCGCTCAAGTGAGTATATGACACCAAAATATCTAGATAAGAGTGAAAAATTCAGTACGTCACCCATGATGGCCTTCAGCCAACAAAAATGATGTTCAATATGCATTTTTCTCCTCAATAAAACTATACATTTAAATTGAAAAATCTGCAACTATATTCTGAATGATTTCATGTATAATTTTCTTAGATTATTGTATAGAATCATTGACTATTATAGCAGGAAGAAACCTTAAAGAAATCCCCTTTCTATTTTCTTCAATCCTTTATTCATTCTTTTATATTAGCCTTTTAGTATGATTATTTCTGCTATGCATTCCCATATTATCTTGTATTTTTTCTTTATTGAGACATCTCTAATGACATATTAAAATTTTAGTAATTTATTTGTTGATTCAAAAATGTATACTAAGGACTTATTAAGTGCCAAGTTTTGTTATTATTTAATTGTGATTGCTTATTTGATTGTATCCCCAACTGGATTATAAGATCCATCAGAACAGCAAATAATTGTTTTTATGTATCCAGCCCATATGAGTTTGGTTTGGCTGCCATAACAAAAGTACCAGAGACCAGGCAGCTTAACAATAAAAATTTATTTTCTCACAATTCTGTAGGTTGGAAGTCTGACATCAATGTGTTAGTAAGTTTGGTTTCTTCTGAGACCTCTCTCTTTGGCTTCTTAATGGTCATCTTCTTCCTGTGTCTCTACTGTTATTAGTGTCCTAATCTCCTCTTCTAATAAAAACACTAGACATATTGGATTAGGGCCCACCTTAATGACTTAATTTTATTAATAACTCAATTACATCTTTAAAGAGCCTATCTTCAAATGCAATCATATTCTGAGATACTGTAATACAGTCACATTCTGAGGTACTCTTACAGGTCTTTGTGGGAGAATGGGTATTCAGTAAGCAACTAGGAATCTAAGACACGAACTACTTAATGAAATTTATTATATTAATGAGAAGTATAAATGAATAATTATATGTCTTTTCTAGTACTTTTTCTTTTCTTGGTTGGAAAGCTTAGTCTGAAAAGTTGGAAAAACTACATTTTATACTATCCCTTAGAGTTTCTCAAAGGAATTCAAGGCTATATGGGTGAAATTTAGGGAAAAAATCATGGACCTAGTTCATTTCTTTTCCCTTCATTTTATAGATTAAAAATAAACAATGTCTAACTTGACTCTCACAACATTTTAATGAAAGTAAAGAATATATTCTGGATGATAATGAAATGGAAGTCCAAAGTGTCATGACTTACCCAAAGCCAATGTTACGTAGAGTAGAACTTGACAGGTCTCTTGGCTACCTATTTCATACTCTTTCCACAATATTAGAACAGTCACATAAAATATAAGCGTAAAATAGGTAAATTACAGTCTTTTTTCAATCTTAACAAAAACGAAAGGTTTAGATTTTTTTAGCTTTACCTATATACCAACTTGAATTTTGCCTTTACTTTAATATGGTGCTCAAACTCCCACTAAACTTATAATGTTAATACAATGATTTTCAAAGTGTGGTCCATAGACAAACAACATTAGCATAACCTGAGAACTTGTTAGAAATGAAAATTCTAGAGCCCTCCCAGACCTATGGAATCATAAACTCTATTGACAGGACCAGCATTATGGGAATTAACAAACTCTCCAAAGGGATTTGAATATCCATGCATGCTAAAGTTTGAGAATCTCACTTTTAATGGAAAGGAATTTATTATAATGGCAGGGTCTCACACTCTATCATTTCAAATCCTAACCACTTTTTAAGGATCAACTTATATAGTGCATTCCCAAAGAAAACTGATGCACATATTTCAGGGCACACCAAGTATTTGTTACTTTGAAATCTAGATGCCAATTACAATTAAGCACTTAAGTATCAATAAAAAAACAGCTCCAAGAAAAAGGGAATACCTGGGACTAAATCTATGTACAGATATGACTTTGCTTTATAGTTTTTCAATTTACTTCTATCCTTAGTATAACTTGCTTCTTCTTTCTCAGATCTTCCTTGTGATCTGCCATAACTGACCTTTTCTAACTGTTTCCCTAGTCAAAAACTGAATATTTATGGGACCTGCTTATAACCTTGAAGGATGCTGGCTCCTATTTATACCAAGTCTCATACAGAACAGAGAAAAGCTATTCTTTTGGTTGGATTCCTCTGTTTTGTAGGTTTTTCTTTAATTTATTGTAGTATGTGGAACTCTTGAGTATAAAAATTCTTAATAGATTTATTCTCTCTCTCTCTCTCTCTCTCTCTCATCTCTCTCTCTCCCTTCTCTTATACAATTCTGAATAATGAGGAGAGGGAGACAAACAAAGACACAGAGAGAAATAACAAAGCAGGATGAATTTCAATCAATGTAAAGACTGAATTTGTCTATAAGAATGTACAAGTTATTTGCAAATATATTGGTAAGGCTCCAACTTGCAATTTTATGGCGGGCAAGAAATAATTCACTTCCTAAATGCTTTTATGATTCTGATAAAAAGTATTTTTGTAAGGCAGGGTAAGGAAGACTTGTGAGACAATGTGACATATAAACAATCCACACATATTTAAGAAATTCGAGCACATCATGTCCTACTGTACTCACAGGCAACAACAACTGCATTAAATATATAAGGTGAAATCAATTGAAACAAAGTATTTTCAGTTGAAAACTAAATTTCAAACATGACTTCAATTTTTACTATAATATAGATATTATATAGTATAAGTATAGTCATATTTGTTACTCTGCTTTATTTTTCTTCTTAGCAGTTAACACTTTGATAATGAATATGTTGTATATCATCTGTTTCTCTGTTAAAATGTAAGCTATATAAGTGTAGGGAATAGTTTTTTTTCACTTCTGTATCTTCACCTATAAAAATGCCTGTCTCATAGTTAGCAATCAATAAATATATGTACAAGAAGGGGCTGGGGGCAATATGGTAGACTAAAAGCAGCCCTCACACACTGCTCTCAAGGAGAGGACCAAAAGATACAAGTGGATGCTAACTTATGGATAAGGCCTTCTTGGAGAGAGCATTGTGACACATCAGAGAAGTGACAAGGGACAATCAGAGTGAAGAAGGTCACAGGGTGATATACTCAGCAAGATCAGAAGATACCTTGGGAAGGCATACACCCATGGGGAAAGACAGGAGGACAGAACACCAGAACTCCACACTTCCCCCACAGACACAGCAGCCTGACATGTGAGGGGGTTCCCACCACTGCTGCAGAACTTCAGATTGATTAGGGAGATATTTGGAGTCTGTAGTGGCATTGTATTGGACAGCAGCATAGCAGGAACCTGGTGACCTCAGTTCCTGGGTCACCTCAGCTGACACCATTCTGAGCTCTCAGGTTCAGAGTGCCTGGTCTACACAAGACTTAACTTTGCTGCAGCTGCCTCTGCATCATGCCAGCCAGGCAGGAAAGGGAGCAGGGAGATCAGATACTCTTGTGTGCCTGTGACTGGGAGCTGACCACCCCTCTCCTTCATGGGGGAGCTGGGCAGAATGGGCACCACAGACAACACCCGAGAAGCCCCATGGCGACTACCTTCATGGATCCTAGGAAGGGGGAGAGCCCAAGACACTTGTGGAAAAGCCCCACACCTCTTCTCCTCAGTCTTCCATGCTGCTGAGCCATGTAGCCCCCTCCTGAAGCTTCTGTATCACCACTGCACCCAGCAGACTCACCACCAAGGCTCTCACCTACCAACTGGTAGGTACCACCCCAGTGGTCTAATGCTCTGCCAGATACTTACCAGCCACAAGCCACCACCACATCTGGACCCAGGTGGTGCAAACACCAATAGACCTCTCACCCATGGCCACCACATAGATAGCTTCGCCCAGCTGCCACTGCCATGGGAAAATTGGGGCAGAGTAATCTTCTGTTAAGCCAGCCTCCATGCAGAAGGACTTGCCCAGCGCCTTTCCCAAGCTTCCAACAGTGGCCTGGGGAACAACTCACCACTCCACACAGAGTTCATCCAGCATTGTCTTGGACTGTGACACTGACAGGGGAACAGGAAAATACAAAACAGCTGCATTACAGGCTCTCAGTGCACCCACTCTGCCCCTGCCAAATCAATCTTTGAGAATAGGTAGGTCGCAACACCATCTAAGGACATCCCCTTCTCACTAGGTAGGAGAGTTCCTAGCAAAGCAGAACAGGTGTCCTACAAACCTATCTGCCCTGAGTTGAGGGAAAAGGTTTCAGATGAAATGAAACCAGCAAGAGAATTCTAGCAACATGAAAAAAACAAGTTAGTTTGACACCCTAAAAGGATCACAGTAGATCTACAGCAAAAGACCCCAAGCAAAAGAAAATTGTCAAAGCATGAGAAATGCAATTCAGAATATAGATGGCAAATAAGATTATTTAAATTGAAGAGAAAGTTAAAAACCAACACAACCTCCACCCAGAATTTCAGGACATGGATAAAGAATATGAAAAAATCAATAAAGAGCTAGACAGCACAAGAAGGGATATAACAGAACTCAAAGAAATGAAAGAGCCATTTAGGGAATTTCAAAAGACAGCAGAAAGCCTCAAAAACTGGCTAGACCATGCAGAAAAAATAAACTCAGAGCTTGAAGACAATACTTTCAAACTGACCCAGCCAGTCAACAAAGAATAAAGAATAATGAAAAATCACTCAGATAAATGTGGAACTATGTGAAACAAATCAATCTACAAATTACAGGTACCCCTGAAGGAGAAAGAGAAAAAGGAAAAAGTGGTGAAAACCTATTTGAGGGAATTATTGAGGAAAAATTCCCTGGTATAGCCAAAGATTCTGATATCCAGATACAAGATGGTCATCAAACACTGGAAAGATTCATAGGAAATAGGACATCTCCATGACACATATCTATCAATCTGGCCAAAGTTAAAATGAAGGAGAAAATTCTACAAGCTGTAAAATGAAAGCAACAACTAACCTCAAAGAAAATGCATCCAGCTAAAAGCAGACATCTCACCAGAGACCGTACAAGCCAGAGGGTTTGGGGCCCCATTTTTAGTCTTCTTAGACAGAACAATTGCCAACCAAAAATTTTGTGTCCTGTAAAATTGTTTCATATGTGATAGAGAAATAAAGACTTCTCCAGAGAAGCAAACACTAAGGGAATTTGCCAATATTAAGCCTGTCCCACAGTAAATACTCAAAAATACATTAAACATAGAACAACACAATAGATACCCACCAGGGTAAATACATCTAAAAGTAAAACTCACAGCTCTTAATAAACAATAGCACAATAAGGAAAACAAAACAAAAAGGTATCATTCAATATGATAAACAGAACAGTATCACACATAACAATTAATAACAATGAACACAAATTGAATTAATGACCCAATTAAAAAACACAAAATGGCTGATTTGCTGGAAAAAAAAATATAAGCCAAGTATATGCTGTCTCCAATAAACACATCTAAATAACAAAGACTCACACAGACTGAAAGTAAAGAGTTTCCATATTCCACACAAATAGAAACCAAAGGGAGCTGGTGTAACCATTCTCATACAAGATAACATAGAATTTAAATCAATAATTGTGTAAAAAATAAAGATAGTCATTACATAATGATAAAAGGATGAATACAACAAGAAGATATAAAAACCCTGAATATATATACAGCTAAAACAAGAGCTCCCAGATCCATAAAGTGAATTCCACTAGATCTAAGCAAAGAAAAAAACAGTATCATCATAATTGCTGGGGACTTCAATACCTCACTGACAGAACTGGACAGATCACTGAAGCATGAAATCAATAAATAAACACTGGACTTAAATGAAATTCTAGAATGAATGGACCTAACAGATATTTATAGAACCTTATACTGAAAGACTAGTGAATATACATTCTTCTCATAACCACATGGAACATTCTTAAAGACTGATTACATCTTAGGCCACAAAAGAAGTCTTAGCATTTTTCTTTTTATTTCAAGAAAATATGAGAGTAAAAACATTTCGGTTGCATTTTATATCTTTGCCTATCCCTAGCAAGGGTTAGAGATATGCCCTTCCCCTCCACAATGCTCACCACATCCCTCAGATGTGGGTCTACACCCCCAACCCCCGAATCCCTGGTGAACACCACCACCATTGGAGCACCTTAGTGTTAATCAGTCAGTACCAATTTGATGGTGAGTACATGTGGAGCCTGTTTTTCTGATCTTGTGTCACCTCACTTTGGATAATGGGCTTAAGCTTAATCCAGGATAATATAAGCAGTTCTAGCTCACTGTCGTTTCTTAGAATTGAGGAATATTCCATTATAAATGTATACCAAATTTTAATAATCCACTCATGAATTGATGGACACTGGGTTGTTTCCACGTCCTTGCAATAGTAAATTGTGCTGCCATAAACATTCGGGTGCAGATGCCCTTATAATACAATGTCTTATGCTCTATTGGGTAGATGCCTAATAATGCTATTGCTGAATCAAATGGTATTTCTGTTTTTAGCACATTGAGGTATATCCGAATTCTTTTGCACAAAGGTTGCACTAATTTGCAGTCCCACCAGCAGTGTAAGAGTGTTCCTGTGGCTCCACATCCTCACCAGCATTTGTTGTTTTGGGATTTTTTGATAGAGGCCAATCTCACTGGGGTTAGGTGATATCTCATTGTGGTTTTGATTTGCATTTCTTTGATGATTAGCCATGTTGAACATTTTTTTATATGTTTGCTGGCCATTACTCTGTCTTCTTTAGAAAAGGTTCTGTTCATTTCCATTTCCCATTTCTCGATGGGGTTGTTTGATTTTTTATTGTTAATTCTTTTGAGCTCTAGATAGATTCTTGTTATGAGACCTTTATCAGTAGTGTAGAGAACAAATATTTTCTCCCATTCTGTAGGTTGTCTATTTGCTCTAATGATAGTTTCCTTGGCTGTGCAGAAGCTTTTTTAATTTGATCAGATCCCATTTGTTTATTTTTGTTGCTGCAATGAGTGTTTTGGGGGTTTTCTTCAAGAATCCCTTGCATAGGCTGATGTCTGAAAGGGTTTTCCGAACATCTTCTTCTAGGATTCTTAAGGTTTCATACCTTAGGTTTAAGTCTGTTATCCATCTTGAGTGGATTTTTGTGAGAGGTGAGAGGTAGGGATCCAGATTAATTCTTCTATATGTATCTATCCAGTTTTCCAAGCACCATTTATTGAAAAGAGATTCTTTTCCCCAATGTATATTTTTGTCTGCTTTATCAAAGATTAGATTACCATATGCAGATGGTTTCATCTCTGGAATCTCAGTCTCAGCAAATTAAAAAAAAATTAAACTCATACCATGTATCTTCTCAGGCCACAGTGAAATAAAACTAGAAACCAAATCCAAGAGAAACACTCAAATCTTCACAAGGTTTTGAAAACTTAGCCACATGCTGCTGAACAAATCTTTGAGTCAATGGTGAAATTCAAGATGAAAATAAAAAGATTCTTCAAAGTGAACAATGAAGGAGACACAAAAATGCTCAATATCTCTAATCATTAGGGAAATGCAAATCAAAACCACAATGAGATATCACCTAACTCCAGAGAGATTGGCCTCTATCAAAAAATCCCCAAACAGCAAATGCTGGTGAGATGCGGAGAGATAGGCACACTGTTACACTGCTGGTGGGAATGCAAATTAGTGAAACCTCTGTGGAAAAGAATTTGGAGATACCTCAAAGAGCTAAAAATAAAAATACCATTCAATCCAGCAATAGCACTATTAGGCATCTACTCAAAGGAACAAAAGACATTCTATAATAAAGATGTCTGCACCTGAATGTTTATGGCAGCACAATTCACTATTGCAAAGATGTGGAAACAACCCAAGTGTCCATCAATACATGAGTGGATTAATAAACTATTGTATATGTATATAATGGAATACTACTCAATTATAAGAAACAATGGAGATCTAGCGCTTCTTATATTTTCCTGGATAGAGCATTAGCCCATTCTCCAAAGTGAAGTATCACAAGCATGGAAAAATAGGCACCACATGTACTTGCCATCAAATTGGCACTAACTGATCAACACTAAGGTGCTCACATGATAGTAATATTCTTCAGGGATTGGGGGGTTGGGGTGGGTAAACTCAAAACTAATGGACACAGTGAGCATTGTAGTGGGGAAAGGGTACACCTCAAATTATGGTTTTGGTGTGGCAAAGTTATAACATGTAACCAAATTGTTTGTACCCTGGTAATATCCTGAAATAAAAGAAAAATAAAAGAGAAATCATTCAGAACAGGAAAATAAAAATATTCATTACATTTGAAATACACACATACAAACAAAAAAATCCTGCAAAAGCAGTTCTAGGGGGAAAATACATAGCCTTAAATGCCTACTTGAAAAAGACAGAAAGATCACAAATTAACAACCTAAGGTCACATCTCAAGTAACTAGAATAAGAAGAGTAAACCAAGCTCAAAGCTAGCAGAAGAAAAGAAATAAGAAAGCTCAGAAAAGAAATAATCGAAATAACCCCCCCCAAAAAAACAATACAAAGAAGCAAAAAAAAAAAAGGGTGACTTATTTGAAAAGATAAAAACACTAGCTATATTACCAGAAATAGAAGAGAAAGGACTCAAGTAAGCTCAATCTGAAATGTAAAAGGAGACATTACTACTGATGCCACAGAAACACAAAATATCATCCATGTATACTACAAAAAAACTCTATGTACACAAAATAGAATACTTAGAGGAAATGGATAAATTCCTGCTAACACACAACCTCCCAATCCTGAGTCAAGAAGAAATAGAAATCTTAAACAGACCAATAATAAGCAATGAGCTTGTAGCAGTAATAAAGTATCTTCCAAAATAAAGAACCCCTGGACCACATAAATTCACAGCCAAATTCTACCAGACCTTCAAAGAAGAACAGCACCTATTCTGCTAAAATTATTCCATGATGTTGAGGTGGCAGTACTCCCTAACTCATTCTAAGAAACCAGTATCACCTTGGTAACAAATCCAAGAAAAGACACAACAAAGAAAGAAAATTACAGACCATACCCCTTATGAACATAAATGCAAATTCCTCAACAAAATACTAGCAAACCACATTTAACAGCACATCAGAGAGGTAATTCACCATGATCAAGTGGGTTTTATCCCAAAGTCACAAGGATGTTTCAACATAAGCAAATCAATTAAGCAATTCACCACATAAACAAAAGCAAAACAAAGACCATGTGATTATCTCAATAGATGCATAAAAAGCATTTGTTAAATCTAGCACCCTTTTATAATAATGACCATCAACAAACTAGGCATAGAAGGGATAAGCCTTGAATTAATAAAAGCCATATAAGATAACCACACAGTTAACATCATACTGAATGAGGAGAGTTAAAACATGGCCCCTAAGACCTGGAACAAGACAAGGGTGCCAACTATCACTACTTCTGTTCAACATAGTACTGGAATTCCTAGCCAGAGCAATCAGGAAAGAGAAAGAAATAAAGTGTACCCAAATTAGTAAGCAGAAGCTCAAACTATCTCTGTTTGCTGATGATATGATCTTATATCTACAAAACCCTAAAAAATCTACCAAAAGACTCTTAGAATTCATGAATAAATTTACCCTCATCCCACCTCTTTCTTACTCTTTTCCTTACTGCCACCAATGTACACTATAAATTATTTAGGTTGGTACAAAATTAATTGTGGTTTTGGACCTTGAATTTTAAATCATTATAACTAGGCTCAAACACATCTTTATTAATCAAAATAGGAACCAGTACAATCAACACATTTTTGCTGATGAGAAACAAGTTTATTTATGTAGCATAAAAATCTGTGCTTTGGGATTCAACAAACTCTTGGAAAGCATTTTCTGCATCCTGCTGGTTGTGGAAGCATTTTCCCTGCACAAAGTTGTCAAGATGCTTGAAGAAGTAGGAGTTTGTTGGATAGAGGCCAGGACACTGTGGTGGATGAGGATGATTTACAACTCTGATTTAGTTGTTACTTCCTGCTTGTATAGAGCCTCAAAGTTAGCAGGATGTGAGAACTTGGAGAAACCTAAAGATGTTTTTTGAGCATGCGCACACTTTGGGCATGCAACTTTTCTTCTAGATTCTCAAGAATATGTTGGAGTTTTTTTTATTTTAGTTTATTTTTTATTTCATTATATTGTGGGGGTACAAATATTGTTAGGATTACATACATTACCCCTGCCAACCCTGCCCCCCACCCCATGCCAGCGCACCAAGCATGTCAACCCCATGGAGGTTCGTGTCACACCCCTTATGTAAGTATACATCCTTCCCCTTCCCCCCACCTGCCCACCATTGATAAAAGATTTTTTTGACATTTTGGTTACATTATATTTCTTTGCCTCTCCCTAAGAAGGGTTAGAGGTATTCCCTTCCCTCCCACAATGTTTGCCATATCCGAAGGATGTGGGTCACCCCCCCAACTCCCTAATGAGTACTACAACCATTTGAGCACCATAGTTTTAATCAGTCAGAACCAATTTGATGGTGAGTAGATGTGGAGCCCTTTTTCCTGGTCTTATGTTGCCTCACTTTGGATAACAGGCTTAAATTTAATCCAAGATAGCATAAATGGTGCTAATTCACTGTCGTTTCTTAAAATTGAGTAATATTCCATTGTCAGCATATACCAAATTTTAATTATCCATTCCTGAATTGACCGACACTTGGGTTGCTTCCAAGACCTTGCAATAATGAATTGTGCTGCAATAAACA
>VBSM01000656.1:6223495-6240376 GCA_008086735.1 Cheirogaleus medius
TCTATTTGCTCTGATGATAGTTTCCTTGGCAGTGCAGAAACTTTTTAATTTGATTAGATCCCATTTGTTAATTTTTGAAGCTGCGGCAATTGCCTTGGGGGTCTTCCTCAAAAATTCTTTGCCTAGACCAATGTCTGATAGGGTTTTCCCAACATCTTCTTCTAGGATTCTTAAGGTTTCATGCCTTAGGTTTAAATCTGTTATCCATCTTGAGTGAATTTTTGTGAGAGGTGAGAGGTAGGGATCCTGGTTCAATCTTCTGCATGTAGTTAACCAGTTTTCCCAGCACCATTTATTGAAAAGAGATTCTCTTCCCCGATGTATATTTTTGTCTGGTTTACCAAAGATTAGGTTACCATATACTGAGGGTTTCATCTCTGGTATCTCAGATCTATTCCAGATATCTATGCTTCTGTTCTTGTGCCAGTACCATGCTAATTTAACTATTATTGCTTTGTAGTACAGCTTGAAGTCAGGAAGACTGATGCCTCCAAGTTTGTTCTTTTTACTTAAAATTGTTTTGGCTATACGAGGTGTTTTCTGGTTCCACACAAAGTGGAGAATTATTTTTTTAGGTCTGTAAAGAATGCTGGTGGTATTTTGATGGGGATTGCATTAATTCTGTAGATCACTTTCGGTAATATTGACATTTTAACAATATTGATTCTACCAATCCATGAACAAGGTAGATTTTTCCATCTGTTGAAGTCATCTGCAATTTCTTTTCTTAGTGTTTCATAGTTCTCCTTGTATAAATCTTTCGTATCTTTCATTAAGTATACTCCTAAATATTTAATTTTCTTTGGGGCTATAGTAAAGTGTATTGCATTTTTGATTTGAGTTTCTGCTTGATGGTTCTTGGCATATATGAATGCTTCTGATTTGTGTATATTGATTTTATAGCCTGAAACTTTACCAAATTCATTTATTAAATCTATTAGTCTTTTGGATGAGACCATGGGGTTTTCTAGGTATAATATCATATCGTTGGCAAAGAGGGAGAGCTTGATCTCATCTGCCCCCATTTGGATACACTTAATACCCCTCTCTTGCCTGATTGCAATAGCTAGGACTTCGAGCACAATGTTGAATAGAAGAGGAGATAGCGGACATCCTTGTCTTGTTCCAGTTCGAAGAGGGAATGATTTAAATTTATCCCCATTTAGAATGATATAGCAGTGGGTTTGTCCTATATGGAATTGATCATTTTAAGGAATGAGCCATCTATGCCTATTTTGTTGAGAGTTTTTATCATAAAGGTGTGTTGGACTTTGTCAAATGCTTTTTCTGCATCTATTGACAAAATCATATGGTCTTTGTTCTTGATTTTATTTATGAAGTGAATTGTATTTATATACTTGCGTATGTTGAACCAACCTTGCATCCCTGGGATTAAGCCCACCTGGTCATGGTGAATTATTTTTTTGATGTGTTGCTGAATTCTATTTGCTAAAATTTTATTTAAGATTTTTGCATCTGTATTCATGAGGGATATTGGTCTGTAATTTTCTTTTTTTGTTGCATCCTTTCCTGGCTTTGGTATCATGGTGCTATTGGCTTCGTAGAATGAGTTAGGATGGATACCATCCTTCTTAATGGTGTGGAATAGTTTCTGTAGTATTGGTATGAGTTCATCTTTGTATGTTTGGTAGAACTCTGAAGTGTAGCCATCTGGCCTGGGACTCTTCCGTTTGGGGAGGTTTTTAATTACTGCTTCAATTTCTGAGATTGAGATTGGTCTATTCAGGAATTCTGTTACCTCCTGGGTGAACTTAGGGAGGTTGTATGAATCCAGGAATTTGTTCATTTCATCTACATTCTGTAGTTTTTGGGCATATAGATTTTTATAGTAATCAAATATAATGTTTTGCATTTCTTTGGTGTCTGTTGTGATCTCTCCTTTTTCATTTCTTATTGAGTTTATTAGAGTTCTTTCCCTTTGAGTCCTTGTCAATCTAGCAGGAGGGCTGTCAATTTTGTTTATCTTTTCAAAAAACCAGCTTCTGGTGTTGTTGATCTGTAGTATAGTTTTCTTGTTCTCCCTTTCATTAAGTTCTGCTTTGATCTTTGTTATTTCTTTTTTTCTACTGGGATTGGAAATTGTTTGCTCTTCTTTTTCCAATTCTTTGAGCCTATTCATTAGGTTGTTAGTATCTAACTTTTCTGTTTTTTGGATGTGAGCGTTGATTGCTATTAGTTTTCCTCTCAGGTATGCTTTTGCTGTATCTCACAGGTTTTGGTAACAAGTCTCACCATTATAATTTTGTTGGAAGAAACTCTTGATTTCCCTCTGAATTTCTTCTTGGACCCAATAATTTTTTAATAATAGATTGTTTAGTTTCCATGTTTTTGTGAGCTGTTGAGTGCTACTATAGGAATTGAACTGTAATTTTATGCCACTATGGTTGGAAAAGATACATGGTATAATTTCTATTTTCTTGAATTTTTTGAGATTTGATTTGCAGCCTAGGGTATGATCAATTTTGGAGAAGGATCCATGGGCTGCTGAAAAGAATGTAAATTCAACTTTATTTGGATGGAATGTTCTGTAGAGATCTGTCAGACCTTTTTGATCAAGGGCTCTGTTCAGTTCCATTATATCTTTGCTTATTTTCTGTTTGGAGGATCTATCCAGATCATTCAGTGTAGTGTTGAAGTCTCCTGTTACTATGACAGTGTTGTTTAACATGGTGTTTAGATTAGATAATGTTTGCTTTATATAATTGGGTGCTCCTGTATTGGGAGCATAGATATTAAGAATTGTTAAGTCTCCTTGTTGGAACTTCCCTTTCGCCAATATAAAACGGCCCTCTTTATCCTTTTTTACTTTTGCTATTTTAAAGTCCATGTTATCTGCAAATAGTATAGCTACCTCAGCTTTCTTTTGACTTCCGGTTGATTGGATGATAGTTTTCCATCCCTTGACCTTCAGGCAGAAGGCACCTTTGTGGGATAGATGTGTTTCCTGTAGACAGCAGATACTAGGCTTGTGGGTTTTTATCCACTCTGCCAGTCTATGTCTCTTCAAAGGACAGTTTAAGCCATTTACATTTATTGAGAGGATAGAATTTGGAAGATTACCATTCATATTGTTGCTTTGCCTTACTCCATGAGCCATCATGTAGTTTGAGGTGTAAACTTTAAATCTTTGGTGATTTTGCTTTGTGGAGTGTTTATTGCCTTGTTGATTTATAAATGCAGGTCTGAGTACTTCCTGTAGGGCTGGTCTTGTCTTTGCAAATTCCTTCAGTGATTACTTGTTTGAGAAGGACTTTATCTCTCCCTCATAGATGAAACTTAATTTTGCTGGATAAAGAATTCTGGGTTGGGCTTTGTTCTGTTTAAGCAGGTTAAGGATACGGACCCAATCCCTCCTAGCTTGCGGGGTTTCAGATGAGAAGTCTGCTGTTAGTCTGATAGGTTTTCCTTTATAGGATAATTGTTGTTTTCGTCTCGCTGAACGGAGTATTGCTTCTTTCACGTTTACTTTGGTCAGACTAATGACCACGTGACGAGGTGATTGCCTTTTCATATTGAGTCTCCCAGGAGTTCTGTGAGCTTCTTGTATTTGAATGTCAAGATTTCTGGCCAGGCCCAACATATTTTCCTTGAGTATTCCATGAAATAAATTTTCCATCCCTTGAGATTGTTCCTCTTCCCCTTCCGGAATCCCGATCACCCTGAGGTTTGGCTTTTTTACGTAATCCCACAGTTTTTGTAAGCTTTGTTCTTGTCTCTTGTTTCTGTGTTCCCTTTCTTCCTCTGATTTATTTAGGGCATAGGTGTAATCTTCGAGCTCTGAGATCCTTTCCTCTGCATGTTCCATTCTGTTCTTGATGCTTTCTACTGAATTATGGTGATCCTTGATTCTTTCCTTCATTGTCAAAATTTCTGATTGGTTCTTCTGTATAATTTTAATTTCTTTGGAGAATTTTTCATTCGTTTCCTGGGTTGCTTTTGTGATCTCTTTATGTTGTGTTTCTATTTTTTCTTCAGTTCCATTGAGTCTTCTGACCATCCATATTTGAAATTCTTCCTCCGTCAGTTTAATCATATCATGTAAGTTGGTGTCGATTGATGGAGGTTGATTATTATCTTTTGGAGGTGACTTTTATCTCTGCTCCTTCATGTTTCCTGTGTTCTTCCGCTAGTTCTTTCTCATCTGGGAGTGGGCCGAGGACCGGAAGTGTTGGAACTGGGTAATGAGCAAAGTTCTGGAATTCCTAAGGATTGCTCTATGGCAGAGCTGGGAGTATGTGATCTGTTCCTGTGGCACCTCAGAGGAGTTTGAATCAGTTGGATAATATTTGATCTAATGTCTTCACCTTATGTCTATTAAGATTAATAGGTTTAGTCGCCTTGCTTAGAGATTCAGGGGTTAGATAACTCTTGTGGGCTCAGGATCGCTGTCAATTCCTAGGTTGAAGATGTAGGTGCTATGATAAGTTCTGAGATTACGCTGACTTTCGTTTCCTGAGGTCTCAGAGAGTTACAAATCCCACTGAGACCTGCCATGTGGCTTATCTCCTGCCAGGATGAGGTCAGGTCCTTCTGCATGGAATCCCGGAGGGTTGGTCGCCACTGAGGGTTTTTTCAGCTCTGTCAATTCTCAACTCAGACAACAAGCTCCCTCACTCCTCTGTATTTCCTGGGAGTGGAGCTTACCCTATGGTTGTAGGCACCAGTTAGT
The DNA here is from genome assembly GCA_008086735.1 of Cheirogaleus medius. NCBI lineage: Eukaryota > Metazoa > Chordata > Mammalia > Primates > Cheirogaleidae > Cheirogaleus > Cheirogaleus medius. The sequence goes on from VBSM01000656.1 coordinate 6,228,186, forward strand.
AGGCCACAGTAAAGAGGTAGAGAAGGGGCTCAGTTTAATTGACTGTCCTGATTGGCTATTAGAACCGCTTTTCTGTAGCCTGCGCCCGTGGGGAGGTGGAAGCGAAGCAGAGGTGACAATCCTGGAATCCGGATTTTGGATTGAACCACCTCTTTCTCAACACTGCCCAGAGGCAGAGTTAGATCCTATAATGTGAAGCACCCGGACCCAAGTCGTAGGAGAGTGTTGGGTGTTGGTGTCGCTCCTGATTATATCTAGGAAAGTAGTCACCTTCACCACTCCACCTTGTCAAGACTGGCTCTGCTCTCTGAATACAGTGTGCAGGTGGTTAGAGCAGTGAGCGACCGCCCAAGATCAGTCTGGCGATTCAGCTGTATGAACCGCTACTCACCACCTTCTACCCCTTTAATCTCCTAATTTGTGGTAAATGGCAGGCATGGGAATAGCCTCTTTCTCAGCTCTAGCCCAAAGCAGAGACCGAACTTTTGGCACAAAGTGCTCGGTCTCAAGTCACAGGAGGGTGCAGGTGATGATGTCTCTTCCAGTTATACCTGGAGAAGCTGCCACTTTCACAGCTCCACTTTGTTCAGGAGGACTCTTCTCTCTGCACACAGAGCATGGGGTGTCTTGTGCTGAGGGAGACCGTCTGAGATCAGACAGGCAGAGCAGCCTCTACCGGCCTCTCTCCACCTACTGACTCTTTAAATTCCAAATTGGAGATAGGTGGCAGGAATGGGAAGAATCTTTTTCTCCACTCCGCCCCAAGGCAGACTTGTTGTCCTTGGCATAAAGCATCAGTCCCAAAGTCGTAGGAGGGTATAGATGAAAATTTCTCTCCTGGCTCTATCTAGCAAAAGCAGGTTCCTTCACAGCTTGGCCTTGTCCAGGCGGGTTCTGCTCTCTGGTCGCAGAGCGCCCGGAACCAAATTGCAGGAAAGCGTGGGTGAAAGTTTCTTTCCAGGCTCTCTCTAGAGAAGCCGGCTCTTTCACAGCTCAGCCTAGCCCAGGCGGGGCTCTGCATTCTGGGCACAGAGCACAACGGGGTTGTGTATCCAGAGGCTGACCAATATCAAGCTGGTGGACAGGCACACCCACCTCTTTCCCCCTACCGTTTCCCTATAAGCAGAACCGCACACAAGGGGCAAGTATGGACTCCGCCCTTTTCTCAGCTCCGCCCCAAGTCGGGGTTGGGACCTTTGGTACAGAGAGCCCAGAACCAAGTTGCTGGAGACCGTCGGTGAAAGTTTTCTATCCAGACTGTCTCTGGAAAATCCGGTCTCTTTCACCGCTCGGCCCTGCCCTGGTGAACTCTGCTCTTTGGGTGCAGAGAGCAAGGGGGTAGTGTGACGAGAGACTGCCCAATATCAAGCTGACGGGACAGGCACCCCTGCCTATTTCCCCCAACAGTTTCCCTAGGAGCATAGCAGCACACAAGGGGCAGGTATGGACTCCGCCCTTCTCTCGGCTCCACCCCTAGCTGGAGTTGGGACCTTTGGTGCAGACAGCCCGGAGCCAAGTTGCAGGAGACCATGGGTGAAAATTTCTATCCAGGCTGTCTCTGGAAAATTCTGTCTCTTTCACAGCTTGGCCTTGCCCTGGCGAACTCTGCTCTCTGGGCACAGAGAGCAAGGGGCTTGTGTAGCGAGGGATCCGACCGTCCAATATCAGACTGGGAGGCAGCAGTGCCTATCGCCACTCCCTCCCCCTCTTTGAACACACGGAGTCCAAGTCAGACTGCAGGGATGGGGAGACAGGAGCAGTGTTGGAGGCGCAGAGGGACTTACTCCAACTTGCGGCATCCCAAGGGATCAAGGAACCTCACTTTGCACACTGTGTCTACCCAGCGCCAGCCAAAACCTCAACCTTGTCCAAGGTCCAATCCTCCTTTCGTGTATACTCCCCTCACCCTTGACCTAGACCTGCAGCGAGATGCGGGAGTGGGCTCTCGTTCCTGCCGAGAGGGTGAGCGATCAATGGGTTCGGACCCTCCCCCACCTGAAACTGCCTCCCCTGCGAGCTGAGGAGAGTTCAAAATGTTCCTTGTTCTAGTCTCCTCTCCGCACAACTTTGTCTGGCGCTACCCCTTCCCATCAAGTTCAAGCACTTCCAGGCCTAGCGGGTGAGGAGCTCGGTGTAGGAGAGGGCGACTCTCAGTGCCAGGTAGGGCTGGTGCCGCTGCCGGCTGGCAGCGGCTCAGACCGTGGCTCGCTCCCTCCCTGTTGTATATTTCCGATTCCGCGGGAAAGAGTATCCGATTCACCTTTGATTTCAGCTGTAGATTGTCTTATCCCTCCGTTTCCTGGTGAATGTCTGCAGGCTTGCAGAGCTGGTCCTGTGGACGTGTAGATTGCTCACGTGTGGTTTTCCGCCTTCTTCATTTTCCACACTGGGAGCAGAGAGCCAGGAGGACCCCCTTACTCCGCCATTTTTTTCCCTCTTTTCTATGTTGGAGTTTTTAAAAGCCCTTATGTATATCTCATTCCTCAACATTTTCTTCCAAGATTTTTGGTTAGTTTCCTGTTTTTCCCAACTGTTACATACTACCTCAGGCATCAGTGACCAAAATATCTGCCTGCAAACATTTCAATAAACACCACCACAAAATGGCTTATTACTGCATGAGTTCTGAAGGTGCAGTCATGGAACTGTTCTTTATTGGTCATAATAGTATATATAGGAAAAAACTGCATAAATCTAAGTATGCATGCACACAAATGAGTACAAATAAAACTGGGTAAAATTTGAAAAAGATAGGTAAATGATAGCTATGTTAATATACTGGTTGTGATATTGTACTATAGTTTGCAAGATATTATCAGCAAGGGGGCCTAGATAAAAGGTACATGGTGTATCTATGCTTTATTTCATATAACTGTGTGAAAATATAATTATTTAAAACTTTGAAATAATTAAAGTAAAAAAGAAATAAGGAAAATTGAGTGATAGGTAAGATAGAACAAAATAGACAAATTTTTGAGGAAATTAAATTCCATCTCTTTTGTGAATTGTTAAATAAGTAAGTTGCTTAATCTATGCTGCTCAATAGTTAGATAGTTCAATATCAGTATAATACATCCAATGGAATATCTTTGTAAACATCATGAATAGAAAATTGAAAGGATATCTGCAACCATTTCTTCTTGGTGTATATTTATTCACTCACTTTTCACAGAACTTTTAATGTAAAAATATATATGAAGAAAATGAAGAAGAAAAAAATTAAGAAAAAATAGCTGTTACCAAACTTATAATGCAAATATAACATCCTAAATTGATCAAAACAATGAACAAGCACTGAAATAATTTAATGGTTTTCTTTAGTATTTAAGGTACCTAAAATATTATTTCTTTATTATAGATAATTTCCAACCTAGATTTGGTCTGTTTTAAATTTTTTATTTCAACATATTACAGGGGTACAAAGGTTTTGTTTACATATATTCTTTGCCCCACCCAAGTCAGAGCTTCAAGCATGTCCATCCTCCAGATGGTGCGCACCACACACATTAGGTGTAAATATACCCATCTCCCTCCTCCCTCCCACCTGCCTGAGAACCAGATGAATGTTTACTATATGTGCACATAAGTGTTGATCAATTAATACCAATTTGATGGTGAGTACATGTGGTGCTTGTTTTTCCATTCTTCTGATACTTCACTTAGTAGAATGGGCTCCAGCTCTATCCAGGATAATACAAGAAGTGCTAGATCACCATTGTATATATATACCACATTTTATTAATCTACTCATGTATTGATGGGCACTAGGGTTGTTTCCACATCTTTACAATTGTGAATTGTGCTGCTATAAACATCTGAGTACTGATGTATTTTTTTATAGAATGTATTTTTTTTCCCCTTGGGTACATACCCAGTAGTAGGATTGCTGGATCAAATGGTAGTTCTATTTGTTTCTCTTTGAGGTATCTCCATATTGCTTTCCTCAGAGGTTGAACTAGTTTGCAGTCCTACCAGCAGTGCATCAGTGTTCCTATCTTTCCACATCCATACCAATATTTATTGTTTTGAGACTTTTTGATAAAAGCCCTTCTCACTGGAGTTAAGTGATATCTCACTGTGGTTTAGACTTGCATTTCCCTGATGATTAGAGATGTTGAGAATTTTTCATGTTTCTTGTCCATTGATCTGTTTTCTTTTGATAAGTTTCTGTTCCTGTCCTTTGCCAACTTTTAAATGGTGTTGTTTGATTTTTTCTTGCTGATTTTCCTGAGTACTATATAGATTCTAGTTATCAGCTCTTTATCAGATGTGCACCATGTGAATATTTTCTCCCACAACAAAAATACCGAAATGGGACCTGATCAAGTTAAAAAGCTTCTGCACAGCCAAGGAAACTATCATGAGAACAAATAGATTTTGTCTTTAGTATTAGGATTTCTTCTTATGTCTTAAGTGAAGAGTTCCACATACCCTGTTGACAAACAGTGTTCTTAGTCCTGTGGTTTCAGCTTACAGCTTTACTATAATTTTACTGGGTAATTCCCGGTAGTCATTACAATCAGTCTTACAAATTTCTTTGGAAACTCTTCTTTTATTAGTTTAAAAATCTCCTATCCCATGCTGTGTGAAAGTGACTCCTGCTATGATTAAATGAGGAGCAAAAAGTCACTCATGCAGGTCTGATAGCATTCACTACCCTTTCATGCAGAGTAATGGGACTAGTGGGCTTTCTACTGAATATTTTTTCTGAGACTCCTTACAAAGTAGGCAGACTGTGTGAACCATACACATACGAGCTATTATAACTTCTTTTTTAATTTTATTTTTCATATTTATTTATTTATTTTATTTCAGCATATTGTGGGGGTACAAATATTATGGTTACATACATTGCCCATACCCCCTCCCCCCTCGAGGCAGAGCCTCAGGCATGACTATCCCCCAAACGTTGCACATATCACTAATTATGTAAGTATATACATATCCTCCCCCCTCCCACCCTCCCGACACCGGACAAATGTTATTCCTATATGTCCACTTAGGTGTTGATCCGTTAATACCAATTTGCTGGTGAGTACATGTGGTGCTTGTTTTTCCATACTTGAGATACTTCACTTAGTAGAATGGGTTCCAGCTGTATCCAGGAATATACAAGAGATGCTATATCACCATTGTTTCTTAACTTCTTAGACAATCAAGAAAGAGAATTATTTTTTCCTTTGGCTGACAAAGTTGAATAGGTTCAGATTATTAGTATTAGTCACTTCTACAGCAGTTCCAGTTTCCTCTTGAGTACTCAAGAACATATATTTCTTTTCTTATGCTTTTATTATTGTGTCTTATGCTAAGTGAAAGCAACCAGAAAATTGATAGGAAGACTACTTACAAGACGAAGGAACAACCAGAAATAATGGATAGTGATTTATATGAATGATATGATCTCATAGGGTGGAAATGTATCAATATTCTCTCTTTCTCTCTCTCTTTCTCTCTCTCTCTCTCTCTCTCTCTCTCTCTCTCCTCTACTCCCCAGTAGTGTATTACAATATGTGGTTAGATGTTTAATAGTTGTACTTTAAAGAGAAAATGGAAATAATGAAAAAGGAAAAAGTCTAAAAAATGATCCACTGGGAAAATTGTATTTTATATTTTTCAGAATTTCATTACTTTTTATTATATACAACTAGTTTATATTTTAGTTCTTTACAAAGAAAATGCTAAGATAATTATAATAGTACATTATATTATATTATTCCAAAATGCAAGTATAAAATTTAATTGTGTGAAAGATGTAGAAAAATAACAAGAAAAAAAGAAGGAAAATAACTCCAACAGCAAGAATTAGAGAGAAAAATAGCCTAGAACTCTCATGTTACAAACCCAATTTGACCTACAAATTTAAATATATATATGTATATATATATTTGTATAATAAGGATAGGATGTATCAATGAACTTATTGCTTCAGATATATTAATACCCATGTTTACATAATCAATCTTTAACTAGTTTTCAAGGACTACCATATTAATTGGGTGTTCTAAGATTGTTTATAGATACATAAAATTGGCTTTTCTAAGTAAAAATTGAAAAAGAAAAAAAACAAGAAAATTAAATTGAAACTAAACATATGAAACACTGCTCCAGAGTTTGTAAGTCAAAAACTAACAGATTTAAAAATAGGTACATTCATCAGTAGTATTTCTGATGGCTAGGAAACAGATAAAAATATCTAGTATTTATTTTTGATCTTTGATGATAATGAATAACTGAAAATATCTCTGTTATAAGGTATATCATTAAGAAATTATTCTCTGGTAGTTTGAAGTATTTATGACTAGCATTTCTTCCATCTCTTTTCCCGTAATGTTTCTCTGCCCCATTAGCTTTGTTCTTGGCCATGTAATATTTGCTACATGTAAATAGAAGCCTTAAATGTAATTATGTGGGATGTAGCCCTCTTACTCTGGTCCTCCATCATTAAAATATTAATAATATGTTCACGATAATGGATACATTCCTTTTCAGCATAGATTCCAGGATGAGAAGGCAAGTGGATCTATGTTTAGCCAAACTTAGCTGAGTCCAGAATATACTGGAGCAGTAGAGTCCAGTGAGTCCAACATATAACAGTAAAATCCAAGAGAGCCCAATAGATCTATAGTGTACTTTAGACCCTAAAGTAACGTAAGTAAGAAATAAATATTATTATTTGCTGTTTGAAGCCTCTGAGGACATGTGGCTATTTGTTAAATAACACAACTTAGTGAATGCTATCAATACAATTCTTTAAATCTGTTTTGAGGAATTTTGTATTCAAGTAAACATAACTGGGACTTGCAGGGTAAATTCAGTCATATTTCTTAACTGTTATAATCAATTCCTACATTATTGATCATCAAAATGGAAGAAAATCTATAATCGATGTGCTCATAAACATTTTTGTTAGACCACACTTAAAGAACCACTAGACAATTAAAGAGTGGAATAACCACACAGTAATGACAGCAGTTTGAAATTTACTTGTAATCAATAAATTTAATTACAAATAAAATTTGATAAAAGGAATAAGAAGAATGAAATCCATCAGCAAAGCTTTCATGTTTTCTTAACTGTGAGTTGTAGATTGGGGCACATGTCATCAATACAGAAGACATACTCCTCTTAAAAGTTAGAGACAAAGTTAACTTCATTTATAAAAAATAATTTGATATTTATAGTTTGAGAGAAATGATGACCATCAGTAGAATATTACATATAATTTGTCAAGATTGAGTTCTCAAATAATCACAATTTATAAAATTGTTTATGGTTACCAAGAGGCACTCAGTTTTATTTTTAAAATATATGACCTCTATTATAATTTTTACCTCTTTTCTTATGTCTTTAATTCATGCTATGTGGAATGTCCAGAAGCCATTGTAAATAAACAGCATGAAGAATCACAGGTATAAGAAAAACAAACAATCAAACAAGGAAACTACAATGATAACAAAAAGGTCAGTATTTGGAAAGGTTACTAAATGATGGTTCCATTGAAGCTTGATAGCTAACTGTGCCCAGAATCACAATGTTAATCTCTATCAGTGTGCAGCATTCAGGACTTCCAAAGGTAGAGATGAATGCTCTCTCAGCAAGCAGTGGAAGGCCTATTGGGTTACCTGAAACCCACCAGTGCCATGTAACAATAACCTTTATTTTGGTATTCATTTTTAAAATCTATCTCATACTGCTTCCTATTGTTGGCTTTGCATTTATTTATTTTTTAAGAAATCAAATCCAACAGAGATTGTGTTCAATACCAACTGTTACAGATAATTGTGCTTAAATGCACAGGCATAGATGGAGATATTTCCAATTCTTATTATTTATGCTGCCCCACATACTGATAAACTGTTGTTTCAAAAGAATAGAGTGTTATTTATAGTGAAGGAACCTGCCATATATCTAAGAAAAATAAGTGGAAAAATTTGAACCAAATCAAAAAATTACAAAAACAACAAGTCATAAATTTATCCTATATTTCAGGTCATCCTTGGTCACTCATTTATCTATTCATTTAATAAATAATTATGGAGAACCTACTGGGTGCTGGTCACTGTTTCAGATAAAAGGGATACCAAAGTCGGGAACCATACAAGTTCATGCTTTCATGGGAGTATACTTCATTTTCTAGTTGGAAAGACAGACAAAAAAAAGGTAAACTAACAAGTTTATATTTTATACTTACAACATATACTAAACAAGTAATACAGAGTGACTGGAGAAGAGAGAATAATATATGAAAATTAAAAAAAAAACAAGCACTTTGGCATAAAACTTCTGGTTTGGAATGTGAGGAGCTTGGAAGTCATCTCTCCATCTTACCTACTAGTTAAAAGTTAAACAAACTGAAAATCAAAAACTCATTTAAATCTATCAAAGAATTGAGGTCACAGAACATATCACTGGCCACCAAATTAGAGAGACAGACAGGAATACACAGAGAATCATAGCTGACCAGAGCTGAGACCTACAAGCAGAAAGTAAGTGATAACCAGTACCAGGGTAACAAAATTTAAACTGTAATTGACAAATATCTGGAGGTTAAGTGTAGGTAAGTATGAGATTTAAAAATTCCAGGGGCCTGATATTAGGGGGAATGCCCATACCTTTGTGAGTTTTTCTCTACCTGGTTCTTACAGTAAAGAGCTGAGAATAACCTTCTTGTGCCTCTGGAAGGTGGAAGAGAAAAATAACCTTTTGAAATATTCACAAGTATTCTATTCTTCTTAACAAGGTTTGCCCTTAAGAGAAACTATTTTACCATCCCTTACAACCACATTATTAAGGCTCATTTACTGTAGTTCCTACTATTTGACAGATCATGTCCAAAGCATATTAAAAGGAAACAAGCACAGTTGCAGATGACAGAGCAAGCAAGCATCAGAACCAGACTCATATGAGAGGAATCTTGGAATTATCAGATAAACAATGTAAAATAACTATGTTTAATATGGTAAATGTTCTAATGGAAAAAGTGGACAACATGAAAGAATAGATGGGTAATGTAAGCAAATAGAAGAAAATTTTAAAAGAATAAAAAATAAAGTAATACATGTCAGAAACTCAGACCTATATAAAGAAAGGAAGAACACTAGAAAAAGAATGAGTGAAGATACAATATTTCATTTTTTATTATTAATTAATGTAATAGATTACAGTTTGTTCAATATAGTAATGACCAAGTAGTTGATAGGTATAGATTATATATAAATAAAATGAATGGCAGCAGCAATGGTACAAGGGATGAGAGGGAAGAATTAGGAATACAGGTAATTCTTGACTTATAATGAGGTTAAGTCCTGATAAACCCATAATAAATTAAAAATATAGTAAGTCAAAAATGCATTTAAGTTGAGTAGTACTCCACGGTATACATATACCACATTTTATTAATCCACTGATGTATTGATGGGTACTTGGGTTGTTTCCGCATCTTTGCAATTGTGAATTGTGCTGCAATGAACATTTTAGGGCTGAAGTATGGGGGAAGGACATGCTTGTGGCCCTGGCTTGAATGAGGCAAATGCATTTCATGTAACCAAAATGTTTGTACCCCCATAATATCCCAAATAAAAAAATAATAATAAATGCATTTAATACATCTAAACCTATTGAACATCATCGTTTAGCCTAGACTACCTTAAATGTACTCAAAACAATTACATTAGCAAAATCATTTAACACAAAGCCTATTTTATAATAAAGTGTTGAATATCTCATGTACTTTATTAAATATCATGCTGAAGTTAAGCTCCGATTGGCTGTGTGGCTACATGAAGTAAAGTTTGTACTGAATGCATATTGCATTCACACAATTGTAAAATCAAAAAAAATTAAAATCAAACCATCATAAGTCAAAGACAATTTGCACTGTTATTATAAGTTACTTGCACTACTTGTGAAATGATATAATGTTTGAAACTAGATTTTTTATTTTCCTTGGAGGAGGAATAAAAAAGTGGTGGACTAGAAGCAGCCTGCCAGTATGTTGTACCCAAGGAAAGAAGTGAAAATTGCAGGCAGCTGCACACATACAGATTGCTCTCCTCTGAAGTAACATTGTGAAATCACTGAGAAGCAATGTGGGATACTTAGTGTGGAAAAAAAAAAGATAATGGGTTGATATATTTAGCAAAATCAAAGTGTACATGGGGGAAAGTAGGAGGATAGAGTGCTGAGGTGCCACACTCACCCTGCTGGTGCTGGGAAAGGTGTCAGACAGCTCCCTTCTCCACCAAAGACTTCTACCTGTTCAGACTACAGACCTGCCTGGAATCTCTGAGGAGTCATTGAATCAGACAACAGGCTCAGTGGGGATTGGGCAGCAGCTAAAGCCATCCTGAGCTCTTGGTTGCACAGAGCCAGGTCTGCACTAGGCTGGGGAGGAAGTGAACTAACTGGAGGCTCCCCTGTACCATACCCTGTGACTGGAAGCCAACTGCCCCTACCCTACAGTGCAATGGGATCTGACCCTGGGAATTGACTGAGCCACAGCAGGCTTCAACCTGGAAGGCTTTTGGTGGCTGCTTTGACATGTCCTGGTGGGTGTGGGGAGAACTCCACGGTCCTTGGGCCGTTGGAACTGACCTATGCCCATGTAACTTGGCATCTGTGAGGTCCCCAAGCCTGCAGAACAGCCTGCCACTTACTCATCCCTGACCCCATTCTCCAGGCCCCAGATGCCTCCTGCATGCTCAGCCCTGACACTGCTGTCTAGGTCAGATCAGCCCTGTCACCTGCATGGACCTGCTTCTGGCTCAGAGGCCCTCCTCTGAAACCCTGCTGAGGGCTCCTCCACCACGACTGGCTCTCAAGTCCTTTGGCCAGAGCCCAAGGCTCTGCCTGTGTGCCTCCAGGGCTCCCAACAGGCCTGAGACACCATCCCAATGATTCCAGCACTTCACTTGGCCCTCAAGACCCCAACAAGAGCCTATACCACTGCTGTAGGGCTGGAGGAACTGGTCCAAAGTGCAAAGCCCCAACAGGGACACCCCATTCTCAAGCCACCAGTATACCACAACTTGGTTTTGGCAAACACCCACAGCCTGGGAAACAATAACCACTGCGTAGATACACTCATCCAACTATAACTGTTACTTCTGTGGGGAGACCCCAGGTAGAGCAATCCCCACAACATTAGCCTAAGTGAAGCGGATCTTGTCAAGCTCCTAGCTCAAAAATCCTACAGCTTTCTGGTAAAAAACCCAACACCCAGGACAAAGAGCATTGGGCACAGGTTTAAACAGAGGTAATCACAGGCAAACCAAACAAATCAGTACTGTTGCATTACAAGCTTCTAGTGCATATGCCCCTCCTTTGCCAGGTCAACATTCCAGAGTATAGAAAAAAAAAAAAAGCACCATCTGGGGCCCTCCATTCCTTCTAATCAGGCAAAAGAGTTCACAGAAAGAAGAGGTACCCCTTTTTCGGAGATCTAGAAAAAATAATTTTATGCTTCATATGGAACCAGAGAAGTCCCTATATAGCAAAAGCAACCTTAAGCAAAAAGAAAAAATTTGAAGACATCAATCTACCAGATTTCAAACTATACTACAAGGCTAGAGTAATCAAAACAACATGATACTGGCACAAGAAGAGAGATCTAGACCAATGAATCAGAAAAGAGAACCCAGATATAAAACCATCCTCATATAACCATCTAATCTTTGACAAAGCAAACAAGAATATACGTTGGGGAAAAAATTCCTATTCAATGAATGTTGCTGGAAAAATTGGATAGCCACATGTAGAAGACTGATGCAGGATTCACACCTATCACCTCTTGCAAAAATCAATTCAGTATGGATAACAAATATAAACCTAATGTATGAAACCATAAGAATTCTAGAAAAAATATATTGCAAAAAGCTTTATAGATATTAGCCTAGGCAAATAATTTTTGAAAAAGATCCCAAAATCAATCACAGCAACAATAAAAATAAATGGGAGCTAATCAAATTAAAAAGTGTCTGTACAGCCAAGGAAACTATCACAAGAGCAAACAGACAACCTACAGAAAGGGAGAAAATATTCACATGCTACACATCTGAAAAGGGCTGATAACTAGAATCTATTTAGAGCTGAGGAAAATCAGCAAGAAAAAAATCAAACAACCCCGTTAAAAAGTGGGCAAAGAGGCCGGGCGCGGTGGCTCACGCCTGTAATCCTAGCTCTCTGGGAGGCCA
>VBSM01000656.1:6240476-6271452 GCA_008086735.1 Cheirogaleus medius
AACAACAAATGTTGGCATGGATGCAGAGAGATAGGAACACTCATACATTGCTGGCCGGACTGCAAACTAGTACAACCTCTGTTGAAAGCAATATGGAGATACCTCAAAGAGAAACAAGTAGAACTACCATTTGATCCAGCAATCCCATTACTGGGCATTTACCCCAAAGAACAAAAGACATTCTATAAAAAAGATATTGGCACTCAAATGTTTATAGCAGCACAATTCACAATTGCAAAGATGTGGAAACAAACAAGTGTCCATCAATACATGAGTGGATTAATAAAATGTGGTATATGTATACCATGGAGTTCTACTCAGCCACAAATCCATGGTGAACCAATACCTCTTGTATTATTCTGGATGGAGCTGGAGCCCATTCTCCTAAGTGAAGTACCACAATAATTGAAAAACCAGCACCACTTGTACTCACCATCACCATCAACTTGGTTGCAAATTGATCAACATTTATGTGTGCACATGGAAGTAACATTATCTGATGTTGTGTGGGTGGAAGGGGGAGGAGATGTCACGTATATTCACACCTAATGTGTGCTGTGCACAGTTTATGGGGATGGGCATGCTTGTAGCTCTGACTGGAGCAGTGTCCAGGAAATATATATAACCAAAGCATTTGTACCCCTGTAATATTCTTATATTAAAAAACAAAACAAAAAACACTAATGTCAGAAAGGTCACAAATTAACAACATAATATCACATCTCAAGGAACTGGAAAAGGAAGAACCAAACAAACCCAAAGCCAGCAGAAGAAAACATAATGAATCTCAGAGCGGAACTTAATGAAATGGAAAAAAAAATAGAAAAGGTCAGTGAAACAAAAAGTTGGTTATTGGAAAAGATAAACACAATTGATATACTTCTAGCTAGATAAGCCAACAATAGAAGAGAAAGGGCCCAAATAAGCTCAATCAGAAATGAAAAAGGAAATATTACAATTGATGGTACAGAAATACAGAACATCATCCGTGAATACTAGGAAAATATCCATGCACTTAAACTAGAAAATGTAGAGAAAATGGCAAATTCCTAGAAACCTACAACCTTCCATGACTCAATCAGGGAGAAACAGAAATTCTGAACAGCCCAATAACAAGCAGTGAGATTGAAGCAGTAATAAAACGTCTTCCAACAAAATAAAAGCCCTAAACTACATAGATTCGTGGCTGAATTTTACTAGACCTGTTAAGTACCCATACTGCAGAAAATATTGCATAATATTGAGAAGGATGAAATCATCTCCACTCATGTGAAACCCGTATCACTTTGTTACCAAAGGCAGATAAGGACACAACAACAACAAAGAAATTACAACTAAAGACCAATATCCCTTACAAATATAGATGCAAAAATCCTATCCTCAATAAAATACTAAAAAACTGAATTCAACAACACATCAAAAAAAAATCCACCATGATCCAGGGATTTCATCACAGGGATGTAAGGATGGTTCAACATAGGTAAATCAATAAATGTGATTCACCACATAAACAGAAACAAAAACAAAGACCATGTGATCATGTCAATAGATGCAGATAAATCATTTGAAAAATCCAGTACCCTTTCATGGTAAAAAGAAATAACAAACTAGGCATAGAAGGAACATATGTCAAAATTGTAAAAGCCATATAAAATAAACCCACACGCAACATTATACTGAATTGGGAAAAGTTGAAAGCATTGCCACTAAGAACTGTAATAAGACAAAGATACCCACTGTTGCCACATCTATTCAACATAATGCTGGATGTCCTAGCCAGAGCAATCAGGCAAGAGAAATAAATAAATTATATCTAAGTCAGGAAAGAGTAGGACAAACTATCAATTTTCACTGACAATCTGATCTTGTATCTAGAAAATCCCAAAAACTCCACCAAGAGACTCCTGGAAATGATAAATAAATTCAGCAAAATCTCAGGGTATAAAAGTCAATGTGCACAAATCAGTAGCATTTCTATATAACAATAATATTCAAGCTGAGAGTCAAATCAAAGACTTAATACCATTCACAATAGCTATAAAGAATAGGAAACATTTAATACCTAGGAGTATACTTAACCAAAGAGGTGAAAGATCTCTAAAAGAACTATGAATCATTGAGGAAAAAATTACAGATGATACAAAGAAATGGAGAAATGTATTATGTTCATGAATCAGTATAATCAACATTTTTAAAATGTCCATAATACCCAAAGTGATTTACAGATTAAATGCTATCCAAATCAAAATACTAATGGCATATTTCACAGATCTAGAAAAAATAATTCTCTGTTTCATTTGGAACTAGAAAAAGAGCCCAAGTAGCCAAGCAATCCTAAATAAATGATCAGAGCTGGAGGCATCACATTACCAGACTGGAAACTATAGTACAAGGCTATAGTAACTAACACAGAAAGATATTGGTATAAAAATAGAGGCATAGACCAATGGAATAGAATAGGCAACCTAGATATAAAACTATGTACCTATAGCCAACTGATCCCTGATAAAGAGGACAACAATGCACACTTGTGAAAAGAAACCCTATTCAATAAATGCTGTTGGGAAAACTGGATAGCCAAATGTCAAAGAATGAAACAAGATCCCTATTTCTTACCACTCAGAAAAATTAATTCAAGATAGAAAGAATTAAGTAGTATATAAGGCATGAAATCATAAGAATTCCAGAAGAAAATATAGGAAAAAACTCTTACAGACATCAGAGTAGGCAAATAATTTATGACTAAGTCCCCAATGGCAATTACAGCAGCAACAAAAATAAATAAATGGGACTTGAATAAATTAAAAAGCTTCTGAACAGCTAAGGAAATAATCAACAGAGCAAATAAAAAACCTACAGAATGGGAGAATATATTCCCAATCAACACATCTCATAAAGGGTTAAGAACTAGAATCTACAAAGAACTCAAATAAATCAGTAAGAAAAAGTTAACAACCACATTAAAAAGTGGACAAAAGACATGAACCAAAGTTTTTCAAAAGAATATAGAAAAATGGCAAACAAACATAGGAAAAAATGATCAACATCTCTAATCATGAGGGAAATGCAAATTAAAAGAGCATTGAGGTATCACCTTACTACTGTTAGAATGGCTTTTATTAAAAAGTCCAAAAACATTATATCCTGGCACAGATGCAGAGAGAAAAGATCACTATACACTGTTGGTGGGACTGCAAATTAGTACAATCTCTATGGAAAAAAATATGGAGATTTCCAGAACTAAAAGCGGACCTACCATGCAATCCAGCAATCCCACTCCTGGATATCTACCCAAAGGAAAATAAGTCATTTTATCAAAAAGACACCTGAACTTGAATGTTTATTATAGCACAAGTCACAATAGCAGAGATGTGGAACCAATCCAAGTGCCCATCAATTCAGGAATGGATTAACCAAATGTAGTATATGTATACCATGGAGTACTACTCAACCATAAAAAAGGATGGCTTAATGGCCTTTGCAGGAATGGAAGGAAGAATTAGAAGGAAGTAGATGCCATTACCCTAAGTGAAAAATTTCAAGTATGGAAAAACAAACACCACATGTATTTTCTAATGAATTGGAACTAATAGGCACACAAGTACACAGAGGTAAGTAACAGTCACTAGAAATCAAACAGGGGGTTGGAGAGGAGGGAAATGGCAAAAACCCACCTAATGAGTACAATGAACACTATCTTCGTGATTAGCACATTTATAGCCCTGATTCAAACCATGTATCAAAATCATATGTAGCCTCTTAATATTTTGAAATAGAAAAATATTTCCTTAAAGAAGAAAGAAAGTGGACTTTGAATTGTTGTTAATGTGTAATGCAAAATTTGGGCAACCACAACATTTTAAAAAATGTTTTAAAAAGAATTTTATTTATTTATTTATTTATTTATTTATTTATTTATTTTAGTTTTTATTTCAGCATATGATGGAGGTACAAATGTTAAGGTTATATATATTGCCCTTGCCCTCCCCTCCCTCCTCAGGTCAGAGCTTCAAGCGTGTCCATTCCCCATACGGTGCACATAGTACTCATTATGTATGTGTATACCCATCCCCTCCTACCCCCTCACACCTGCCCGATGCCTGATAAATGTTATTCCTATATGTCCACTTAGGTGTTGATCAGTTAATACCAATTTGCTGGTGAGTACATGTGGTGCTTGTTTTTCCATTCTTGAGATACTACACTTAGTAGAATGGGTTCCAGCTCTATCCAGGAAAATACAAGAGATACTATATCGCCATTGTTTCTTATAGCTGAATAGTACTGCATGATATACATATACCACATTTTATTAATCTACTCATGTATTGATGGGCAGTTTGGTTGTTTCCACATCTTTGCAATTGTGAATTGTGCTGCTATAAACATTCGAGTGCAGGTGTATTTTTTATAAAGTGACTTTGTTCTTTTGGGTAGATGCCCAGTAATGGGATTGATGCATCAAATGGTAGATCTACTTGTATCCCTTTAAGGTATCTCCATATTGCTTTCCATAGAGATTGAACTAGTTTGCAGTCCCACCAGCAGTGTAGGAGTGTTCCTACCTCTCTACATCCACGCCAACATTTATTGTTTTGGGACTTGTTAATAAAGGCCAATCTCACTAGAGATAAATGATATCTCATTGTGGTTTTGATTTGCATTTCCCTGATGATTAGAGATGTTGAGCATTTTTCATACGTTTGTTGGCCATTATTCTGTCTTCTTATGGAAAGTTTGTGTTCATGTCCTTTGCCCACATTTTGATAGGAATGTTTGATTTTTTTCTTGCTGATTTCCCTCAGTTATAAATAGATTCTAGTTATCAGCCCTTTATTGGATGTGTAGCATGTGAATATTTTCTCCCATTCTGTAGGTTGTCTGTTTGCTCTCATGATAGTTTGTTTGGCTGTGCAGCTAAAATTTGATTCAGCAATCCCATTACTGGGCATCTATCCAAAAGAACAAAAGACATTGTATAAAAAGGACACCTACACTCAAATGTTTATAGCAGCACAATTCACAATTGGAGGATGTACAAATAACCCAAGTGCCCATCAACACATGAGTAGATTAATAAAATGTGGCATATGTATACCATGGAGTACTATTCAGTTATAAGAAACAATGGTGATATAGCACCTCTTGTATTATCCTGGGTAGAGCTGGAACCCATTCTCCTAAGTGAAGTATCCCAAGAATTGAAAAATTAGCACCATATGTACTTACCATCAAATTGGTTTTAACTGATCAACACCTAAGTGCACATATAGGAATAATATTCATCGGACGTCGGACAGATGGGAGGAGGGAAGAGAGGATGCATATATACATACATAATGAGTGCTGTACACACCGTCTGGGGAATGGACACCCTTGAAGCTCTGACTGGGGGTGGGGAGGAAGGGCAATATGTGTAGCCTAAACATCTGTACCCCCACAATATGCTGAAATAAAAAAAATAAAATGTAAATTCTATGAAAACAGGAACTTTATAAATGTTCAATAAACATTTGTTAAATAAATAATAAACTAATATAAGATTTAAAAACAAAAAGTTATCAGGGATAAAGAGAGGCATTGTATAATGACAAGGAGTAAATTCTTTAGGACATCATGATAATCCCTAAATTGTATGCACCTAACAACAGAGCACTAAAATACATGACACATAAACAGAATTAGAAGGAAAAAAACCCATACAATTGATATTATAATTAGAGACTTTAACATCCCTTTATCAGAAATGAATAAATCCATCAGGCAGAAAATCAGTAATGACACAGCTCAACCCAATACTAGTATCAAAAAACTATTAATAGATATAATTGATATATATGGACTAATTCATCCAATAACAGCAGAGTACACACTCTTAGGAAGCTCAGACAAAAAAATTCACCAAAATAGATCATATTGTGGGATGTAAAACACAGCTTAGCAAATTTAAAAGGATAGCAAGCATCATGTATTAGCTCAGACAACAATGGATTTAAGTTAGAAATCAAAACCAGGAATATAGCTGGAAAATCCCAAATAACAGGGAGTTTAAGCGACACACTTTTAAATAACACATGAGTCAAACACAAAACATCAGGAAAAAATTTAATATATTTTGAACTAAATAAAAGTGAATATTCAACTTATTAAAATTTGTGGGATGCAGTGAAAACAATGGAGGAAGAAAAGTTATACCATTGAATGCATACATTGGAAAAAAAGAAAGATCTAAAATCCATAATCTCAGATTCCTCTTTAGAAAACCAGAAAAAGTAGAGTCATTAAATCCAAATTAAGCAGAAGATAAACTACTGAAAATTAGAGCAGAAATCAATAAAATTAAAAAAAATCGATAGAGAAAATCAATGAAAACAAAAGCTATTTCTTTGAAAATATTAAGAAAATTGCTATATTTATAGCCAGGCTAAGTCAAGAAAAAAAAGAAGACAAATATTACTATTTTCAGAAATGAAATGAAGACATCCCTAAAGAGCCCGTTGACAATAAAAGGATAATAAAGAAATACTTGAACAAATCTATGCTCACAAACTTGACAACATAGGTAAAATGACCTAATTCCTTGAAAAACATAATCCACAAAATATCACAAAACAAGAACTAGATAATTGGACTAGGTTTATATGTATAGAAGAAAATGAATCAATTATCAACAACCTTTCAAAACAGAAAGCACTAGGCCCAGATGGTTTCTCTGATAAATTCTCCCAAACATTTAAGGAAAAAATTTTACCAATTATTTACAATCTCTTCCAGAGGATAAAGAAAGAGAGAATACATTTAATTCATTTTGTTGAGGTCATAAATGCCCTAACCAGAAAAAAATAAGACAGCAGATTAAAGGAAAGTAAACTGCAGACTAATATCTCTCATGAACATAGATGCAAAAAATCATCAACAAAATATTAGCATATTAAATCCAACATTATAGAAAAAGAATTATACATTATTACCAAGTAGATCTATTTCAGACATACAAAGCTGGCTCAATTCTCATAGATCAATTAATGTAATCTATTATAGAAAGAATATTTCTGTCTCACCCCAAAATTAGTATGTTGATATCCTAACCTCTAATATGATGGTATTAAAAGGTGAGGTCTTTGGGAAGATGATTAAGTCATGAGGGTAGAGCCTTCATAAATGTTATTACTGTCTTTAGAGTCTCCATAAAGCTCCTTTGTCCCTTCTCCCATGTGATGACACAGCTGGGAGTCAGCCATCTATGAACCAGAGAGCAGGCCCTCATCAAATATTGAATCTGCTGGTGCCTTGATGTAGAATCCTAAATCTTCTAGAACTGTGAGAAGTAAATATTTGTTGTTTGTGCTACTCTGTGTATGGTATTATCCTTATAGGATCTCAATGAAACTATCCATCATAGCAACAGTCTAAAAAAGGACAATATCATAATCATATAAATAGATGCAGAAAAAGCATTTGAAAAAATCCAATGCCCATTCATGATAAAAAAGTAAAAACCTCTCAGCAAACTAGGAATAGAGGAAACTTCCTCAACTTGACAAAGAACATGTACAGAAACCTTATGTCCAGCACCTTATGTTTCACACTTAATGGTGGAAAATGTGAAGTTTTCCTACCAATTATCAGGAAGAAGGCAAAGATGTCCTGTTTTACCACTCTTTTTCTTATTTCAAAATATTAAGGGGGTATAAAAATTTTAGGTTACAATGAGATATCACCACTCCTTTTCATCATCATACCAGAAGTCCTAGCTAATTCAATAACATAATAGATAAAAATAAATGTATACAGACTGAAAAGGATGGGAATAAAATTGTGTTTGTTTTCTGATTATATTGTGTATGAAGAAAAATAGAACAAATCACCATCATCATCATCAACAACAGAACTCCTGGAACTAAAAAGCAATTATACAAAGGTTTCAGTATATAGGTTATATATAAAAGTCAATCAGTCTCCTACACAGAAGCAATGAACAAGTGGGATTTCAAATTAATACACAATACCATTTACATAAGCACAAAATAAAGTACTTAGATATGAATCTAAAAAAATAAGCACAGGATCCATATGAGAAAAACCACAAAACTCTGAAAAAACATCAGAGAATTAAGTAAGTAGAGGGACTTTCCATATTCATAGATAGGAAGTCATAATATTGTCAGGATGTCAACTATTCCCAACTTGATTTATAAGTTGAATGGAAATCCCAATCTAAATTTTCAGAAGTTATTTTATGGATATTGACATACCTATTCTAAAGTATGGCGAGTCAAAAGGACCAGAATAGCCAGCACAAAACTGAAGGAGAAGAGTAAGTTTGGTAATTGACACACATGACATCATGAGTTACTATAAAGCTACCATAATCACGACAGTGTGGTCTTGGTAAAGGAATGGACAAATAAATCAAGGGAACAGAATAAAACAACCAGAAAAAGATCCACACAACTGAACTTTGACAAAGGAAAACAAAAGAATGGAAAGAAGGTAGTCCTTCAAATGATTGAAAACTGGATATCTACATGCAAAAAACTTAAAATAAATCTAGATACAGACTAAAAAACTTTACAAAAATTAAGTATAAATGGATCATTCACATATATTAACATATACATGTAAAATGCAAAACTTTAAACTCCTAATAGATAACATTAGAGAAAATTTAAATGACCTTGGCTTGGCGATGATTTTTTGAGGAACGATCAATGAAAGAAATTGATAACCTGGACCCCATTTAAATTTAAATGCACATATAGTAATAACATTCATTGGGCATCTGGCAGGTGGGAGGGGGAGGAGAGGATGAGTATATTTACATCTAATGGCTGTGGTGCACACTGTTTGGGGGATGGGCTTGCGTGAAGCTCTGACTCGGGTGTGGCAAGGGCAATATACGTAACCTAAACATTTGTACCCTTATAATATGCTGAAAAAATATAAATAAATAAATAAATAAATAAACAAACCAAACTGTGTTTAGCAAAAGATAATCAAGAGAATTAAAAGATAAGGCATAGACTAAGAGAAAATATTTGCAAAATACATTTGATAAAGAACTCTTATTCAGACTATACAAAGAAGTCTTAGACTCAACCACAAGAAAATAAGCAACCTCATTTAAATATGAGCAAAATATCTGAGGAAACATCATTTGAAAGAAGATATGCAGATGCAAAATAAGCATATGGAAAGATGCTTAACATCATATGTCATTAAGTAATTCAAACAACAATGTGGTACTAATTAATACATACTTATTAAAACAGTGAAAATTCAAAACATTAACAACATCGAATACTGGTGAGAATGTGGGGCATCCAGAAGCTTCATTCATTGCTGATAAGAATGCAAAATAATACCACCATTATGGAAGACAGTTTGGTGGTTTCTTACAAACCTAAACATATTTTTACCATATGATTCAGCAGACATGATCCTTTGGTATTTACTCAAAAATGTTGAAAACTTATGCCCTCACAACAACCTGCACAGAGATACTTATATTAGCTTCATTCATATTTCTGAAACTTTGAAGCAACCAAGATGTACTTCAGTAGGTGAAAGGATAAATAAACTTTGATACATCTAGAAAATGGAATATTACTCAGTGCTAATGAGAAATGAGCTATCAAACCATGAAAAGACATGGAGGAAACTTAGCAATACATTACAAAGTGAAAAAATCCAATCTGGAAAATGCTGCACAGTGTATTATTCCAAATATTAAATTGTTAAAAAGGCAAAACTATGGAGATAGTAAAAATATCAGTGTTCGCAAGGTGTTAGGGAGGGGGAGAGAGAAATAAGTGAAACATAGGAC
This sequence comes from Cheirogaleus medius, assembly GCA_008086735.1. Classification (NCBI taxonomy): domain Eukaryota; kingdom Metazoa; phylum Chordata; class Mammalia; order Primates; family Cheirogaleidae; genus Cheirogaleus; species Cheirogaleus medius. Next base: position 6,250,303 of record VBSM01000656.1, read on the forward strand.
TTCTAGGACAGTAAAAATGTTCTATATTATACTATACTGATGTGGCCCGATTACAGGATGGGGGAAGAACACAGAACATAAAAGAATGACACAGACACACACACAAAGACTTTACATGACCCGAGTGCCTAATGCACCAGTCGCTTTATTTTTATACCCCCCAGACCCAAGGTTAGTTCCTTGTATGTGAGCATCTGAGCATAACAGCAATAACCATCAATTCCAGAGTTGTATCACAAGGGAACAATTTCCCATGGTCTCAGACCTTGAAACGGTTACTTGAGGCACCAGCGCCGGACATAACTCAAAAATCAAGACCAAAATAAGCAACATTAAACAATGCAGCCATCAGAAGAACTTATTGTGCTCTCTCCTAGTCAGTGGCAGGCCCCCACGATTGTGCCTGTCTTAGGTCATCCCTCCCTTGAGGGATCTTACCCGTCATTGACTACCAACCATCTTACGGGGCCAGACCTTGGGAATGTTCTTATCTTTATGGCCTCCAGACTCCCACCACGGGGGCCCACCGTGTGGGAGCTGGGCAACATTTGTTTACGTGCAGAAACTCAGGCCTCTTAATATGTCCCAAGGCAGTAACTGTGTCTGAAGAAAATACTGGTTACCGCTGCGTCATGCAGCACACGTACATTACAGGCTATAGTGAATGATTAGTATAAAGCATAATGCCAGAATCAGCCCCCAACACTACACTGGTGTATACATGTCATTATACATTTGTCAAGGCCCATAGAGTGTACAACACCAATAATTAATCCTAATGTATTAATTTTGAATGCTAATGATGTGTCAATGTAAGTTCATAGAATGTAAAAATGTATCCCTCTAGTGTGGGAAGTTGAGAGTGGAGGATACTGTGGGTGTGTGGAGTCATGAGTATATGGGAATTTTCTGTACTTTCTGTTCTGTTTTGCTCTGAACATAAAGCTGCCCTAAAAAATAAAGTGTGTGTGTGTGTATACATATACACACATACGCACACGTGTATATACATCTGATGGCAGGTGTAAGGTGAGAGAAAATGCAACTTTAACATATATAAAATTTAATAGGGTAGCATTTCAGCCAAAAAGAAAAACAGGAAGAAAAATATTCCCTGAGTTTCTACAGGTTTAGTATGGTCAAAGGACAGAAAGAAAGGCTATGAGGTTGGAACTCAAGAATGTAGTTTACTCATGGGTCACAAACATACAGGGTGCATTTCAAAAAGTGCCATTTATATTACCAGTCAATATTGCAAAACACACTCAAATCTCATAATTGATATGTATCTACAAACATGAACATAATAATTGAAAAGACCATTAGTCTGTCTTCTTTTGAAAAGTTTTATGTTCATGTCCTTTGCCCATCTTTTTTTGTAATGAGGTTGTTTGATTTTTTTTTTCTTCCTAATTTTCTTGAGTTCTACACAGTTTCTAGTTATCAGCCTTTTATTGGATGTGCACATATAGAAGAACATTCATCATGTGTCAGGCAGGTGGGAGGTGGGCAGGGGATGGGTACATTCACACCTAGTGGGTGTGGTGCACACTGTATAAGGGATGGGCACGCTTGTAGCTCTGACTCAGGTAGTGCAAAGGCAATTTATGTAACCAATGTGTTTGTACCCCTGTAATACTCTCAAATAAAAAAAATTGAAACGGTTCTTTGTTTGGTTTTGTTATTGTATTTTGAATGCCTACTAAATATGTAACACTTTTTTGAGCCTAGAAATGGATTTTAAAAAAGGGTAAGCCAGTCCCTGCTCTCATGGGGCAAAAACACATATGATGCATGAGATACAAAGAAAATAAACAAAAATACATAACAGCTCTAAAAATATAAAAATGGAATGCTCTGAGGACTGAGTGGAAGAATTCACACATTTATTTTTTATAAAGGTATTTCTTTAGAAACTATTTTGTGCCAGATATTGTTCTAGGTAATAAGGGTGATCACTGAACAAGACAAAAATATGTCTTCACATAGAGTATATTCTCATTAGGGGTGACAGACAATATATAAAGGATTTAATAAATAAATGCAATCTATACGATGTTAAAAGTTGACATGTGTTATGGAAATAAATAGAGGTTTGTAGATTAGAAGGCCTGATGGCAGGTGTAGGGTAAGAGCAAATGAGATTTTAAATAGGGTGATTATAGGAAGTCTAACTACAAAAGGGATATACTAACTTGAAATAAGTGATAGACTTAGCTATTGAGATATCTGTTGGAAGGGAGAGGGGAGGAGCGGATGGGTATTTCACACCTAATGGGTGTGGTGCGCACCGTCTGGGGGATGGACACGCTTTAAGCTCTGACTTGGTGGGGCAAGGGCAATATACGTAACCTAAACATTTGTACCCCCATAATAGCTGAAATAAAAAAGAAAAGATAACAGATGCAGATGAGTACCTTTTGTCCTAACTTGCCAAAGTTTTCTTTCCCTTCTGGTGGCCGGGAGGCTAAATATGTCATTGAAAAAAATTAAACAATTGTTCTCATTTGATTTTGATTATACATGTGTGAACAGTAAATTGTTTTATTCATTTCTCATTTCTGATGAACAGTAAATTATTCTAACAACATTTACAATGTATTTATTTTTCATTTGAGAATCATTAGAAGTGAGTGGCTATTAAAGAAAATTTTTCAGGTGGCAAACATGAAACTTACATAAATGTGTTTTATTTATTTTTCCTCTGTAATCACCTTAGGTGTATCTTCTTACTTAAACACCTCAACACTATAATATATATATATATATAGGTATATGTGCATGTGTGTATATATATGATTTTATATATAAAATCTTAAATGTCTGAAAAGGCCAGGAGTGCTCACCTCAATTTGTATTCATTGGGCATCATATAAAAATAGAAACATACCATTTTATATGCAATCTATTTTAGGTCATTGTTGAACTTAATATCAACTGATTACTTTCTGTGGTATAAAAGAGTATCTGTTCATCTCAATCTAATTTCTTACTTTTAGTGGCAATTGTACCTAGGTAGTCCTTGCCCAGCTAGCAATTGCATAACAACAAGATTAGTTCTCACCAATGGCATGTGAGTAGAAGTGATCTCTGTCACTGATGGCCAAGGCTTTTGGAGACAATCCCTTTAAGTGAAGTATCACAACAATGGAGGAACAAAAACCATATGTACTCACTACTAAATTGAGATGTATAGATCTACACTCATGTGCACATATGATAGTAAAATTCAGTGGAAATCAAGCAGGTGAGAGGGGAGAGAAAGAGATGGGTAAATTCACACATAAAGGGTGCAATGTATACTATATGAGTGATAGACACACTTATAACTTTGATACAAACTATACAAAAGCAATTTATGTAACCAAAATGTTTGTACCCTTACAATATACTGAAATAAAAAAGGAGCAGAAGTGAGGGAAAAAATGAAGCCAGTGTACTTTCTTCATGTTCTTTTCCCTTTCTGAACACCTGCATTGCAATCTCCTAGGTAACATTAAACATCAAATTTTAGAAAAGGCATAACTAACCTGGAACCTATCTGGACACTTGGGTGGGCAAGAAATAAACTGTTTTATTGAGTCATTTTATATTTTAATCTGTTACCACATTCTAGCCTACTTTAATTAATATAGTACCCCCGATTTTTTTCTTTCCTGTAACCAAGATTGAATATGGAACACTATCCCTTCATCACTGACCAATAATAAGTATTGTTTTCATGTTCATATGTTTTCCAATTGGTAACCCCCATTTGTACTCAGTATAATGTGGTAGAATGTGTATATTTCTGTGTATCAGAAGACTTCAGTTGGAACCCCACTTTGCCACTTTCTATTTATGTTGCTTTGTGTAACTCATAACCTCTAGGTTTCAATTTCCCCATCTGAAAACTGTTTGATAATACATACTTCACAGTTGTGTGTGTGTTGTGTAAAATAACTACATGAGACAATATTTATGAAAATTCCAACCATGTACTTAGTATTCACGTAATTTGAATAATAGGAAGGTGGCAAGAGAAATAAGCAGGCATAACCCCAGGATTTATATAGAGAACATAAATCCAAAGAATTTAGTTAAGTGGCATTGGTGAGATTAAGGAGAGGCTGTCATTTTTACTTTACTTATATTTTGCTAGCTCTTTGCTAGTGAATGTTAATAATTATTGGTATTAAAGTAAAGATTTAATGAAAACACTCTTTGGGGAATTAACAAAAGTAATGAGACTTGGTCAGCTTAGAGAGCTGCTTAAAAAAATAACAAAAGGATTTGGTAATGTATTGGAGAGCTGGTATATGGTAAGAGACAGCACAGGTTCTGAAACAAGATTGCTTAGCTACACAATCTCTTTCACCACTATCTATATAATTTTGGGTAAGTTATTTACTGTAATTCTCTAGGTCTCAATTTCACATGTAAAATGTAGATAATAGTATTTTACACATTGGATTGTGAAGATTAAGGGAGATAATCTATATAAAACACTAGGAACTATGTTTGGCATAGTGAACTCTCAACTGTTAGTTATTTTTACAAGTGAGAAATATGTGATGCATATGAGAAAGTATGGATGCTGAAGGTTAAAAGAACAGGGAAAAATTCTGCTGATTGCACCAGCATCTGACTAACTTATCATTCAGGTGGCTGGAAAATAATCATCTCTAATATCATTTTAATCACAGCTCAAACCTTCAAGTCCAAGTTCATTCACCCATACAGTTACCTAAGTATAAGGAAGCTTTTGGTTTTCACTTTGCAAGTGCAGATAGATAAAGGTAGACATATAATGATGTTGAACTGTGGTTGAAATGTCATTCTGAGTCTACTTCCCAATGCCCATTATGATCACATGGTCAGGAGACATGAAAAGCACTAGCATAATTATTTGTAATTTAACAAGGCTTCTGCTTCCTTTAAATATTTTTTTCTGTCTTTATGATAAAACTAAATTATTGTTTGTTTGTTTTCTGATTAAACAAGCACCTCCCTGGTAACAAAACATGATTTTTGTACCAGGGTAGAGAATTTGGAAAGTAAAAAATGTAATGGATACATTAAAACTGTTAGAGGGAAACCTAGATCCTTTTTTGACTCCAGCCTGTCACCGGGGCACTGTAACACTTAACTCATCCATTGATATATGTAGATAATAGTTCTAAATTATATTGCCCTCTTTTCAACAGTAGGTAGCCATGGGTAATCTGTGAACACGAGAGTGGGTAAGTTGTTCCCCAAATCCATAGGACTTATCTTTTAAAGATATTTTAAATAAAAGTAACTGTGCTGAAGAAAATATCAGGCATAAATTTTGAATTTAATTTTAACCTAAGTTTATTTTGTGGAAGTAGAACTATAGGGTGACAATGTCAAGGATTTTTTAATATGAAAATAATTTTTATTGCCATATTCAAGAAACTGTTTTTGAAAAAAAGTAAATTTTCCAAACAGTAACTATAGTATATATGTTAATTTTACTTTTAGCTGCTCTAATATTAGTCAACTAGCAACTCCATTAATGTTGACAGTTGATTATTTTCATTTGCTTGTTTCCTGTTTATAGAATAATCTTCCAAAAAATGCCTATGTGGTTGTCGATTTGACTAAAATACTTAAGTTTGCAAACCCATTAATCACTTCGGTACCAGCATCGACTATAGTCGATAGCCACAGATGAACGCGCACAGCAACTTTAGCTGACAGTCGTGATATGAAGGCGCACAGCCGAGCATCGACTTTAGCCAACAGCCATGATACAACTTTTCTAATTTTTCATTTATCAAAATAAAATTGTGAACATTTAAAAATAACATAATGAAAACATATATGTATATGTTACCTATTCTGATTTACATTACAAGTAAAGCTGCCTGTGAAATAAAACAAGCTTTCAGTGCTTTAAAGCTTTCCTCATCACACAAGAGCAAAACAGATTCATCATCAATGCACAGCACAAACTATAGTGCGGACTATGAGTGCCGGCTGTGGGCAAGGTTTCGCAGCCGGTGAGCCCCGTACCGAATTGGTTAATGAATAAATAATGCTGTACATCCTATACCTCAAATTTGTATTTGCAAATAGCATCTCTTCATTAAAATAAATTGTAATTGTTGGAATAAGATATATATTTTTAGTTTAGGACAAAATGACTAGCACATGAAAAGAAAAGTGTTGTTTCAAAAAACATTAAGACAATTATTCAAACTAACTTGTAATCATATTCAGATTTTCTTCTTACCTTTTTATGTGTGTGAGAATAATAAATTCTTCATAACCACTGCTAACTGGCAAGCATGTTCCTTCCAATATCATTTTCACTCATTTATCTTCCAAAGGATTATGTACTTAAACCTCGAGCATTGGTCCCCAACCTTTATGGCACCAGGGACCAGTATCATAGAAGACATTTTCTCCATGGACCAGGGTGTGGGGATGGTTTGGGGATCACTCAAGCACATAACATTTATTTTGCACTTTATTTTCATTTTATTACATTGTAATATATAATGAAATAATTATACAACTTAACATAATGCAGAATCAATGGAAGCCCTGAGCTTGTTTTCTGCAACTAGATGGTCCCACCTGGGGGTGATGGGAGACAGTGACACTCAAAGTGTGTTGTTTATGTCCAGTCTACTCCATAATCTTGTTTTGGTTGCTGTCACTGCAGAAAACCCTGCTTCACAATGACAGGATGTTGGAAATTGAAGAAGGCTTTTCAGCGCTTTTGTGGCAATCTCAGGATATTCTACCTTGACTTTAATCCAGAATGTATGGAGATTTGAAATTGTCACAAACATACTTTTAAGGCCACCATCATTTGCGATCTCAAGCACTTGATCCTTTTCTAGCACAAAATCTATTTGCCTTGCTTATTCACAAATGGGTTGCAGATTCATTCCTTCCCAGTTCAGGTGTCTTTCATGATTGGGAAGTAATGCTCAAACCCTTGAGAGGTGAGGTAGATGGTAATGCACCAGCAGGGAGTAAAAATGCCCTGGCTCAGTCTCTTTCAAAATCTCTGCTAATGTTAGAAACATGTCAAAAATTCCAATGTTCACTTATTGCCCCCATAATTCCAGTTTGGCATTGAATGTAGCCACTTTATCTGCCAACTGAAACACAGCTGTCATTCTCCCCTGAAGTAACAGATTGAGTTTGTTGAGCAGGTTTAATATGCCACACAAGTAAGCAAGTTTTGCAATCCATTCTGTGTCACTGAAATGTGCTACCAGTGGTGACATTATTTTCTAAAAGATATCTCTGGGGCAGCTCTTGTAATTCAAAAACTCTGGCCAGTGATCTACCTTTAGAAAGTCATCTCACTTCTGTGTGTAAGAGAAGATGTGTGTGCTCTGTGTCCATCTCTTCACAGAGCTGCATGAAAATATGTGAGTTAAGGGCATGTACTTTAATGTGGTTGGTAATAGTAATCACATCCTGCAAGGCGCTGTTTAGTTCAGCTGGCATTTTTCAGCTAGCCAGCATTTCTCCATGGATGACCCAGTGTGTAGACTCACATTCAGAAGTGACCCCCTTGACCTGAGGAGTGAAACCAGAACTGTCTAGTCATAGCAGCTTCTCCATCTGTGCATATAGCAACACAAAATGACCAATTCAGTGTTCCTGATATGTAATCATTGAAAGTGTGCAGTGTGGGAAAGAGGCATGGACAGATGTGGTAAATAAAATAACGGGTGGACCAAGTTTTGGCTAAAACAAGTGTCAGATTCTAACTTAAACTATACAAAGACTTGAATAGTTCTGTAGCTGTGGTGTTGGCTGGCAACAAAAGTGTATATGACATATCCCCATTCACATCCTCCTGAAAAATGTATGGCACAAAAACAAGCATTGCTGCCTTGTTGTCAATATCAGTAGACTCGTCAACCTGGATGGCATACCATGGTGACCCATTAATCCTCTCTAAAAATTGTGCCTGAATATCTTCTGCTATTTCATCAATTCATCTGTTTATGGTGCTAGCTAAAAAAGGAATACTTAGTACCTTTTGAACTACATCCTCTTCTAAAAGTTCACAGCAAATGTCCTGAGCAGTAGGTAATGTCTATAGTAAAGGGCTTCTTAGCTTTATTTTTTTATGTTTTATTAATTTTTTTATTTATTCAGGATATTATTGGGGTAAAAACATTTTGGTTACATATAATGCTGTTTACTCTGCCCAAGGCAGGGCTATAAGTGTGTCCCTCCTGTATACAGTGCATTCAGCTCCCATTAGTCATGAATTTAACCCCCCACACACCACCCCAATTGGCACCCATGTAAACAACTTAGTGTTGGTCAATTAGTACCAATTTGATGGTGAATACATGTGGTGCTTATTTTTCCATTCTTGTGATACCTCACTTCAAAGGATGGGCTCAAGCTCTATCCAGGATTATATAAGCAGTGCTGGTTCACCACTGTTTTTTTTTTTAGTTGAGTAGTATTCTATGGTATACATATACCAGCTTATATTAATCCACTCACGTATTGATGGGAACTTGGCTTCTTTCCACATCCTTACAATAGTGAATTGTGCTGCCATAAACATTTGAGTGCCAATGTCTTTATTATTGAATGATTTTTGTTCCTTTAGGTAGATGCCTAGTAGTGGGATTGCTGGATCAAATGGTATTTCTATCTTTAGCTCTTTGAGGTATCTCCGAATTATTTTCCACGGGGCTTGTGATAATTTGCAGTCCCACCAGCACTGTAAGAGTGTTTCTCTCCACATCCTCACCAGCATTTGATGTTTTGGGGCTTTTTGATAAAGGTCATTATCACTGGAGATAAGTGATATCTCATTGTGGTTTTGATTTGTATTTCCCTGATGATTAGAGATGTTAAGCATTTTTTTATGTTTGCTGGCCATTATTCTGTCTTCTTTTGAAAAGTTTCTGTTCATGTTATTTACACATTTATTGATGGGGTTGTTTGATTTTTTCTTGTTGATATTTTGAGTTCTATATAGATTCTTCTTATCAGCCCTTTATCGGATGTGTAGAAAGCAAATATTTTCTCCCATTCTGTAGTCTGTCTATTCGCTCTAATGATAGTTTCCTTGGCTGTGCAGAAGCTTTTTAATTTGATCAGGTCTCATTTGTTTATTTTTGCTATTGCTGTGATTGTTTTGGGGGTCTTCTTCATAAATTCTTTGCCTAGGACAATGTCTGAAAGAGGCTTCTGTACATTTTCTTCTAGGATTCTTAAGATTTCATGCCTTAGGTTTAAGTCTGTTATCCATCATGAGTTGATTTTTGTAAGAGGTGAGAGGCAGGGATCCAGTTTCAATCTTCTGCATGTAGTTATCCAGTTTTTCCAGCACCATTTATTGAAAGGAGATTCATTTCCCCAGTGTATATTTTTGTCTGCTTTGTCAACGATTAGATGACAATATGGAGATAGTTTCATTTCTGGCTTCTCAGTCCTGTTCCAAAGGTCTATATCTCTGTTCTTATGCCAGTATCATGACGTTTTGGTTACTATACCTTTATGGTAAAGTTTGAAGTCTGGTAGACTGATACCTCCCAGTTTGTTCTTTTTGCTTAAGATTGCTTTGGCTATACAAGGTCTTCTCTGATTCCATACAAAGCATAGAATTATTTTTTCTAAATCTGTAAAGAAGGATTATGGTACTTTGATAGGGATTGCATTAATTCTGTAGATCACTTTAGGCAGTATGGACATTTTAATAATATTGATTTTGCCAATCCTTGGGCAAGTTAGATTTTTCAATCTGTTTACATCTTCTACAATTTCTTTTCTTTGTGTTTCATAGTTTGCCCTGTATATGTCTCCCACCTCTTTCATTAAATATATTCCTAGATATTGAATTTTCTTTGAACTTATTGTGAAAGGTGCTGCATTTTTAATTTTATTTTTGGCTTGACTGTTATTGGCATATAAGAATGCCACTGATTTGCATGCATTGATTTTGAATCCTGAGAGTTTACTGAATTCATGTATGAATTCCAGTAGTCTCTTGGTTGAAACCTTGGGGTTTTCTAGATATAATATCATATCATCAGCAAGGAGTGAGAGTTTGATCTCTTCTGCCTCCATTTGGATGCCCTTAATACCGCTCTCTTGTCTAATTGCTCTGGCTAGGACTTCCAGCACTATGCTGAATAGAAGTGGAGATAGTGGGCAAACATATCTGGTTCCAGTTCTACATGGAAATGTTTTCAATTTTTCCCCATTCAGTATGATATTGGCTGTGGGGTCATTGTATATGGCCTTAATCATTTTAAGGTATGTCCCATTTATTCCTATTTTGGTAAGAGTTTTTATAATAAAGATATGCTGGATTTTGTCAAATAGTTTTTCTGCATCTATTCAGAAAATCATATGGTCTTTTTTCCTGCTTCTATTTATGTGGTGAGTTTCATTTATAGATTTGCATATGTTTAATAAGCCTTGCGTCTCTGAGATAAAGCCCACCTGGTCATTATTTTCTTGACGTGTTGTTGGATTCAATTTGCTAAGATTTTGTTGGGGATTTTTGCTTCTATATTCATGAGGAATATTGGTCTCTAGTTTGCTTTTTTGTTGTATTCTTTCCTTGCTTTGGTATCAAGGTGATATTGGCTTCATAGAATGAGTTATTATTTTTATTTGTAGATTTAGTACAATTTAAGAAGATGTATTATGGGTGTCAAGTTGACAAGGGTTGGACTTGTGATATGTAATTTTATGTGTCAACTTGACTAGTGCACAGAGTACCCAACTATTTGGTTAAACATTATTCTGAGACTGTTTGTTAAGATGTCTCCAGAGAGGTTAACATTTGAGAAAGTAGAGGGAGTAAAGCTTGTTACCTTGCTCAATGCACCAATGCAGATAAGCCCCATCCAAGCCATGGAAGGTTTGAACAGAACAAGAGAGAATTAATAAACTCTCCACCTGACTGTCTTTGAGCTGAGATATTGGCTTTCTCCTGACTTCAAACTCCAACTGGAACTAAGCCATTAGTTCTCCTGGGCCACCTGTTTGCTAACTGCAGATCTTTGGACTTCTCAGCCTTCATAACTATATAAGCAAATTATTTATAATAAATTTGTGTCTGTATAAATGGTAATATATTTATATATTTTATATATATTATATATTTTGTATATATTATATTTATATATTAATTATATCATATTATTGGTATATACTATATATACAGTCATGTATCACTTAACAACAAGGATATATTCTCAGAAATGCATCATTAGGTGATTTTGTCATTGTACAACCATCAAATATACTTACACAAACCTAGATGGTATAGGATACTACACATCTAGGCTACATGGTATTGCCTATTGCTCCTAGGTTACACTCCTGTATAAGATATTACTGTACTGAAAACTGTAGGCAATTGTGATACAAAGGTAAATATTTGTGTATCTGAACTTATTTAATCATAGAAGTGGTACAGTAAAAAATATGGCATAAAAGATAAAATATAATGCACTATTATGAATGGACCTTGCAGGATTGGAGGTTGCTCTGGGTAAGTCAGTGAGTGAGGGGTGAATGAATGACAAGGCCTAGGGCATTACACTATTGTAGACTTTATAAACACTGTACACTTAGGCAATACTAAATTTATAAAAAAAAAACCTTTCTCTCTTCAATAATAAATTTTCAGCCTACTGTAACTTTTTATTTTTTAAATGTTTTTTTAAACTTTTTGACTCTTTTAATAACAACTTAAAACACACACATATTGTATACTATACAAAAATATTTTCTCATTTATGATCTTATTTTATAAGCTTTTTTCTATTTATTTATTTTCTTTTTTTACTTTTTAAACTTTTTTGTTGAAAACTAAGACATAAACACATACACTACCTTAAGCCTATACAGGGTCAGGATCATTAACTGTCTTCCTGATAATAACTGTCTTCTACCTCCACATCTTGTCCCATTGGAAGGTCTTAAGAGGAAGCAGCAGGAATGGAGCTGTCATCTCCTATGATAACAATGCCTTCTTCTGGAATACCTCATGAAAGACCTGCCTGAGGCTGTTTTATAGTTAATTTTTATAAGTAGAAACATTACATTCTGAAATAATTAAAAATAAAATACAGTATTGTAAATACATAAACCAGTATTGGTAGTTTATTATGATTATCATGTATTATGTATTAAACGTAATTGTAAATGCTATATTTTTATATGAATGCCAGCAGAGTAGATTTGTTTACACTAGCATCACCACAAATATCTGAGTAATGCATTGTACTACAATGTTACAAATGTATGGTATCACTAGGTGATAGGAATTTTAAAGCTCCATTATAATCTATGGGGTCACAATGGTACATGCAGTCTATTGTTAACTGACACGTCATTATGTAGAATGTGACTGCATATATTTTCTAAAATTTGTAAGTACAGAGTGAAAAAATATGGAAGACTATAAAAGATGCATGCTGATATCTCCTTTATCTTTCAAATGATCTTTTCCATGTCCCTATGTGTATACATGCTACAATACTTAGGTTGTTCATAGTTTTTCACTAGTTGAAACACTGCTACAAGAAATAAGTTTTTCCCATTTTTTATTATTTTCATTTTTTAAATAAAATCCTAGAAATGAAATTTCTTGGTCAAAGATTGAAATGTTGGTCAAACAGCAAAAATTTGGTTAGCAGTATATGAGAGTACCTGTTTCCCTACACCCTCACCATTACTGGCTATTGAAATATTTTTAATTTTTTGTCAATATATTAGTTGATAAAATGAAACATTTTAATTTGAATTCATTTATTTATTGGTGGGATTAGATATATCTTTTTTATTGGCCATTTGAATTTACATTTGTGAAACATTCCTGTTTATATCCCTTAAACATGAGTTTCATAAGCCACTTTAAATTAAGAATCTACACTGAAAAGCAGTGATTTATTTTTCCAACTAGAAAACTGTGTATTTTTATCAATTCCAAAGGTATAGCTGATAGAGAATTTTATTACCTCTCCCACTTCACCATAAATTGTAGATTAATTGGAGAGAAACAAACTAAGTTCTTATATGAACTCCCTGTATCATCTGAAGTGTTAAAAATAAATGTTTAAATAAAAGAATCCCTATTTAATAAATGGTGCTGGGAAAATAGACAGCCACATATAGAATACTGATACAGGTTCTACATCTCTCACCACTCACAAAATTAATTCACGATGGATAACAGACTTAAACCTAAGAGTGAAACTACAAGAATTCTAGAAGAAAATGTTGGAAAAACCCTTATAGATATTAGCCTAGGCAAAGAATTTATGAAGAAGACCACAATGGCAATCAAAGTAGCAACAAAAATAAATAAATGGGACATGATCAAATTAAAAAATGCTTCTGCACAGCCAAGGACACCATCATTAGAGGAAATATACAACCTACAGAATGGGAGAAAATATTTGCAAGCTACACATCCAGTAAAGGGCCAATAACCAGAATCTACAAAGAACTCAAGCAAATCAGCAAAACATCAAAGAACCCCACTAAAACCTGGCAAAAGATATGAACAGAAGCTTTCAAAAGAAGATAAACATATGAAAAGATGTTCAATGTCACTAATCATCAGGGAAATGCAAATCAAATCCTAACCACAATGAGATATCATCTAACTCTAGTGAGAATGTCTTTTATCAAAAGTCCCAAAACAACAGATGCTGACATGGATGTGGAGAGAAAAGGACACTTATACATTGTTTGTAGGACTGCAAACTAGTACAACCTCTAGTGAAAGTAATATGGAGATACCTCAAAGAACTAAAAGTAGACCTACCATTTGATCCAGTAATCCCATTATTGGGTATTCACACAAGGGAAGAAAAGTCATTTTATTAAAAAGACACTTGCACTAGAATGTTTATTTCAGCACAGTTCACAATTGCAAAGGTGTGTAATCAACCCAAGTGCCCATCAATACATGAGTGGATTAATAAAATGTGGTATATATACCATGGAGCACTATTCAGCCGTGAAAAAATGGTGAACTAATATCTTTTATAATGCCCTAGATGGAACTGGAGACCATTCTTCTATGTGAAGTATCACAAGAATAGAACAACAAACACCACAATGACTCACTATTGAATTGGAACTAATTGATCAACACTCGTGTGCACATATGGTAGTAACACTCAACAGAAATCAAGCAGGTGGGAGGAGGGAGGAGGGGCTTGGGTAAATTCACACCTAACTGGTTCAATGCACACCATCTAGATGATGGACACGCTTATAACTTTGACTCAAATGGTACAAAAGCAATTCACGTAACCAAAACATTTGTACCCCAGTAATATTCTGAAATAAATAAATAGATAGATAAATAAACAAAATAAATATAAAATAATAAAATGAAAAATAAAATATAAGTTAAAATAAAAATTGTTTATTATTCATTGCCTCCTTCACTCTGCAGGACACGGACTTGTCTGATTTACTCACTTCAGTAACCCTAATGCCTAGAAAAACATTTGACATATGGTAGGTGCTCCATAAATAGTGCCCGATACATATGTTGAGTGAATACATAACCCCAAGTTACATTTGGTTTTGTTTTACTGTATGGATGATGTTACCATTCACTGAGACAGAGTATATTAGAAGAAGTTCAATATTGAAGGACAAAACTTTTGTTCTGTTCTGAAAGTATTGAGACAGTTTAGTAAATATGTCAGGTAGGCAGTTAGATATATAAGTCCTGAAGTCAGAAGAGACTTCTGATTTGGAGATATAATCTATAGAATCATTTATGTGTAAGTTATAATGAAACTTTACATATCAATGGGATTATATTATCTATAAATAGAAACCACAGAAAAAGAAGGACCATATATTTAGCCTTAAATAACTCACATGTTTAATGCTGAACAGTCAGTAATGACACAGAAGCGGAGACAGAGCAATAAGAGAAAAGTCAAGAGCATTTGATGAAAACAAGGAAAGTGAGTGTTGGGAATAATTATGCATAATCTTGATTTTATGTTTTTGTGTATTTTTTCCTTGTGGGGTTTTTAATCAATAAATATTTATAAAATTTTACTTATTTGTGATATCATTTTATTTCATAAAATTTTTATAAAATTAAATATACTAATTAGAAAAATAATTGGCTGTATCATAATTGTACTAGGTTCCTATTGTTGCTATAACAGATTACCACAAGTTCAGTGGTAGAAAACAAAACAAAAAAAAATTCATTATCTTATGGATCTGGAGGTCAGAAATCTAAAATGAGCCTTAAAGGGCTAAAATCAGATGTTTCCAGGGCTGGTTCTTTTGGGTGACCTTAGTAGAAAATCTGTTTCCTTGCCTTTTCCACCTTCTATAGGTCAACTAGATTCTTTGACTTGTGGTCTCTTTCCCCTTCTTCAAATATAATAGCATGACATCTTATTCTTTTATCTTATCTACTTCCTCCTTTATATAAGGATCTTTGTGATTATATGGGCCTTCCTGTATAATTCAAGATGATCTCCCTATCTTAATATCCTAAACTTAAGTACATCTGCAAAGTCCCTTGTACCATGTAAGTAAGATAACCCATTCACAGGTTCTAGGGGATAGGGCATAGACATCTGTGGGACCATTATTCAGCCTACCATAATGATTTTTGTTTCAGAAAGCATAATCAACCCAACGTTCACATAAAGTGAATTTCAGATACAACACAAGCATGGTTGATATAGTCAGATTATGGAGAGCCCCAACATTACTTCTTTGACTAAGACTCAGGAATTTACCAGGAAATGGAGAGATAATAGTTTAATAACAGTAAGGAAATACATAAGTAGTTATTACTGCATATCATGGAGATGGGAAATAGCAAGCATTAGAACCAGGAAGGTAGGTTAGAATTTCTTGAAATAGAAAACCCTTGACATAACAAGGACTTGAATTCCTGTAACATTGGGAGAGAGAGATTTGAGAGAAATAATATTAATAGAAAAGACCCAAATGAACCTGACAACTGACTGAACTCAGACAGCAAAGGTGGATTTCATGATGTGAAGCTCAAGGAAGGTTTAGAGATATAAGATGATGAATTCAGGTTTAGGCATGCTGAATTTGAAGTGCTAGCAGAATATGAACATAGAAATTTTTATCATAACAGTGAAAATAATGATCTGGACCTTAGGAAATATCATCAAAAAAGATATTGAAGTCTTGCACTTAGAGGTGATAATTGAAGACATGAGGGTACATTAAATCACTAAGAGAGTCAGGAAGTGAGAGCAATAAAAAGATATCTCTCTCTCTCTCTTTCTCTCTCTCTCTCTCTATATATAGCCCTCTAGGCATATGTATTTCTATATTTACACACACACACATATATATATATACAGAGAGAGAGGCACACACACATACACACACAGATACATACATTATATATATATATAAAACACATATATAATAAATATAGTATCAGGTTATTAAGTATGAAATGTCTGATTACCTTTAGTACTAAGTTGACAGTTGATATCTCTGAAATTTCACTTTGGTACTTCTTTTTACTTTATTTCATTTCATTTTATTTTATTTATTTTTATCTATATGTAAAACCACCAATTTTCCACAGTAGATAAGAGTATATAGCAAATAAAAGACCTGTTTATATGCTAATGTGAAGAATATTTACCATTTAGCTTGTGTAGAATTTCTTTGCCTTGATAGATAACACTACCTGAAAACATGAAATGAACCTAAATCTAAGACATAAAGCAAGACCTTTGGAAAACAAGCAAAGAAAGTTTCTGTTGTTAAGAGGAAATTCAAGAAAATATTCTCAAATTGACAATCATCTTTACTGCAAAGAATAATTAATATATTTGTTCATTGCTTTTCACTTCTGCAGATATCAGCCAACGTTAAGTTTTAATCTAGGACACATATAAATACCCATGGAGACTGCAGTTACACAAATATCTTTTCAGATTATACAGTGATTAGTATAGTGAAATTAGTAGCACTCAGCTGCTTTAGCTCTCTAGGCATATGTATTTCTGTCTTCATCAATCAGCTCTTTGCTAGAAACAAATGCATGGTTACATTTTACCCAGATTACACCATTGTTTTAAAAAGCTATTTAAATAACTTAATGTTCAGTTTCACCACTTCAGGGTATATTTTGAGTTGGGTACATAACTATGTTAGTACATTATTTTATGAAACTTGTCTCTGGGAAGTATTTTCCCTATCATCCTGTTCTTTACAGAGAATCTAGAAGGACTTTGGTTGCTCTACAGAGAATGGAATAACAACCAGTATTATTCATGTCACCTGCTTTTACTCCAAACTAGTCCAGCTGCTGCTAAAAAAAATTACGTGAGTAAGACTTTATAATAAACAAGAGGCAAAGGCATTACATGCAATGAAAATGTTTATACCCCCATAATATCCTGAAATAAAAAAATAAACAAAAATTTAACATGAAGAAAGATAACTTCTTTTCGCTATTTTTCATTTACAAGAAATGCAAGAAAAGAAAACTATTTTAACCAAATAAAATATTTGAATTGGGTTTTGTCATTTAACACAATTATTAATGGTGGCGGTTTTTTACATTATAGGTAATATTTTTCACATCATAGGTATTTCTGAAGCATACATTTGTAATATAAAATACACATCTATATAAATACAGTTAATTTCTGCTTAATCTTTATATTTCTGACTCATTTATAATTGTTCATGAAATTCAGGTCAATAAAAGAGTTATGTAGAAAATATTTTGCATTTTTTCTAAACTCACATACTTACACATATTTTTTTCTTGACAACTACTCACTTCCTCAGTATCATAGCATTGAAATATTGTATAATAAATAGAAAACATTTTTTAAAATATGTAGCTCATATGACAATTTGCCTTTACCTTGTGTTGTGATTTTCCTACTTAATACCTAAAAAATTCATAATTGTCAACTTTTCCAGGCTTGTGACTTCAGGCAATGCAACTATAATTATCCCTATTAATAGACGAAACAGCTGTCATCCAGAGAGGTTCAGGTACTTATGAAACACATCTAGGTTTTGATGACTGAGCCAGAAATATAGACCTAACATCAGGAATAAAGAAAGGATGTCTGCTTTGATCTATTTCATTAAACACTGCAATCATTGAAATAAGGCAAAAGAATATCAATAATAAAAACTGGAAACAAGAAATAATATTAACTTTATTCATAGATGGCATTATTATGCACATAGAAATGGTAAGGAATCTACAGAGAATGAATTATTAGAAATAATTAAATTAAGCAATGTGAAAGCACATATAATTGATCTAAAACTCCAGTTGTATTTCCATATACTAGTAATGAAGAAGTACAAATAGACATAGCATTTAAAATAGAAAGAATACACACACACACACACACACACACATATATATATGAAAAGATGTATGAATGAAACCTGAACGAAATTGAAAATTGAAAACCATTGCATAGGGATATTTTAAAAACTCAATGCAGGGATAAACTATATGCATGGAACAGAGGTTTCAGTACTGTTAAGATTGCAACTTCCTCCAAAATGAATGACTGATTCAATGTAGCACCAATGAGAAACCTAACAACGTTTTTGGAAGAAATTAACAAGCTTATTTGTTGAATTTATATGAAAAAATGACATAGTCCAAGAATACTTGAAGTAATCAAGAAATAGAAGAAAAAGTTTGGAGAACATGGACTAAATGTTTATATAGATATTGCTATCCTGACAGCATGAGGAGCTTTGCATACTCACTTTACAGCAAAGCAATTGGAAATTATTTTTAGAAAACAATTTAAAGTCACTGAGCTTTTTTGGAGATTGGCATCACCAAGATAGGGAAGAAGGAAATACCAGCCTTCACCCTGCCACAAAAAGACAAATATAGATAGCTACCCACAAACCAAAATAACCCTGGGAGTATTCAATGGCCCATTTAAGAACCTGCAGCCACACAATGCAGCAAAAAAGTGGAGAATATCCAAATAGAAATTATTGATGGTGGGATCAGCATATCTGAGAGGCCAGAAGATGGCTAGGTACAAAGAAGAAAGGTGGAGACTATTGATATCAACTATGTGGTTGGAACCATCATGGTTTCCAGCAGCCTGCCCTGACGAGGACAATGGAATCTGTTGCCACTGAGGTAACTAACCGCCATTCTCAATGAGGAACCCCAGAGAAGGAAGTGCAGCCTCACAAATTCTCCCCTTAAGAAGCAGCAACAGCGTTGCTGCTCTGATACAGGAGCCATAACCACTCCTAATCCTGTGCATGAGCCCAGAAACATCTCACCCTGAGCCATGGCTGATATGCAAGTGCCAACATTCCAGAGCCCCCATCTCTGTGACTACACTGTGCCTTCCCATGTCTCAGACACCAAAGTCATACACATAGCAAGCTAGTTCATGCCCTGGGCCCTGGAAACAAGGTCTCTCAGTGGGTACCTGTACTCCAGACACCATGTAGTCACCATAGAGAATTTACTTTTGCACTAGACTCTGAAGCTGCGGTAGCAACATGTGCTTTTGTGTTCCAGAGCAAGATTTACACCTATCATTTCATGGTTGCACTGTTTATAAAGTAAACTAAAGGGTAGTGTAAAAGTAAATCAGAGTAAAAAAAGTTGATTTCTCAATTTAAGTACTACCACACTTAACTATTTCCTTTTTTAATCACCTATCTTTTTTTCTCCTTACCTCTGATATGATGAAATAAATATAAACATATAATTTTTTCTAGAACTTTCCCTTTGTATCTAGCTCCACTCTTTATGCCCATACTAGGCCACATTTTCCATAAAAAGTCACTCTGATTTGGCCCAACCCTAAACAGAAGTTGTATACCAGGAAAAGTTTATTTTTAGTGCCTTTCCAACTTTGTTTCTATCCCTTATTGACTTTCCACACAATCCTTAATTTCTTGATGTCCTTTTACCACCTGACTTCCACCAGGAAGTTTCTACCAATATCTGCCTGTTCTGGATGAAGGTTCATATTTCAAGCATTTTTCCACTAAAAATAATTTTTGACATCTCATTGCTTTAAAGTCCTCATCTTAAAATTTGATGAAAAATTATATGTTAGTTCTGTGTTGAGATGTTATTTGGGTGATACCTATAGAGACACATTTTTAGTTTATCAAAGAAAACATGTTCCCCAGGGATTATTCTTTAGGGTGCACAAAACTATTATAGCATCCAGAATATCCACAAACTTGGGTTGGAAAAAATTACATTTCTCTTTTCTCTACCATTAAACTGAAATTCATTGTTTCCTTTTATTATATAGGTAGACAACAATATGAATATTATTAGGAGTATCTGTGATTGTCTTAGTGACAGAAAGTAGATATTGTTCAAATACATTATAGCCATTGCAGATAAATGTCATTTGTTAATACTTTCCTCAAAATTATGAAAGCAGACACACCACTATATGCTTTTAAGTGAGCTGATAAGTACATACATTACTATATTACATTTTTTAGTATTTTGATAGTATACCAATATTTTTCTTCCTTTGGAATTCCATCTATTTTATTGCATGCATTTAAAAATATTATTCTTATAAGGGATCCATGAGCTTCACCAGATTGCCAAAGTAATTCATTGCCCAAGAAAGGGTTACAGATCCCTGGTTTAGTCCAACTAGTGCACCTCTTTGATGACAATTAAAATGTCACAGAGTATAAGAGGAAGGGACAATGCATTATAGTGATTAACTTATGTCTACAGAATAGATATTAGATTTACCTGGGGTCCTTTAGAAAACACTAATGAATGAGCCACACCCCATAGATTCTGATTGAATAGATCTGAAAGGCAGTTTAGACATGAGAATTTGTGATAGCTTCAAGGTAATTCTGAAGTACAGCAAAGGGGAAACACTGATCTCCAAATAATGCACACAGAAAGTGGTTCCTTATTATCAGAGGGATATTGGATAAATAATTTTTGTGGGGAGGGGTTATAGGTCTTAATAAGAATAGTTTAAATTGTAAACAACAGGAAGTACAGTATATAATTTTTTACTTAGCTTCAAATGCTCTTATACTTCAAAAGTCTTTGCCGGAGGCAAAATAATTTTTTTTAATTACTGTGTATTTTAATATAGAATTTGTATGGTGATTTGGAACAATAAATAT
>VBSM01000656.1:6280577-6295182 GCA_008086735.1 Cheirogaleus medius
TGCCTCGGCCTCCCAGAGTGCTAGGATTACAGGTGTGAGCCACCACGCTCGGCCTACAATGAGTTTTTTTCTATATTTCTATAGTTTTCAGAGTGTTGTGCTGATTTTATGACTGAGCAAATTTACTGTTTATCACTGATTAATGCTCCTTTGCTATAGTTTTGGGATTAGGAAGGTATATAATAAAATTCCAAGAAAATAGGGCTAAAGGTGGTCGACTTTACTGATCTTCATAGGCTATTTACAACATTTTGGAGTAGCTGTGTGAAAACGAGAAAACCAGCTCCTTGAATAGGATGGCATCAATGAAAACCACACCACTTTCCATTCTTCCGACGACCAAATGCACTATAAAAGAGAATACTTTTAAGGATTTAGAAAAACCAGCATTGATTTTATTTCACTTTGCATCTCAAATTATGTCCAGTTTTTCTGTTTCATGGTAACAAAAACATGCCCCCTATGGATATGAAATCTTACAATAAAGGAAAAGCTATAAAATTATAGCTTGAAGTTTCCTATGTATTACTTATCATGGTGTTTCCATACAGGTTTTATTCTGTTTACAGTCAAAATGTTTCTCATTGACTTGAGTTCTGAAAAACAAACTATGTTTGTTTGTCTTAAATAATATAATCTATTAGTAGTGACAACTTGGGTTAATTTTGTCAGAGTTTATCAGGACATACAGATACCTGTGTCACAATAAGAGACTGTCATATATAAGCAGCAAGTGGTTTTGTTTATTTGGTTGCTTATTTTACCATCAATGTGAAAGCGAATGAGAAAATACACCAAGAGCTTGAAATGAATATTTGTCACAATTTTAACAGTTCTTACTTCTTGTGTTGATGGATTATTTCCATTTATATTTTTGTGTTTTTTTAATCTCATGTAGTCTACATTGAGCATATTTTACTTTGGCAATTAAAAGTACAAACTAGGATAACTAATAAGTTAAAGCAATAATTTGTGGGTCAGTGTAGAAATTTATAAAATTAATAACATTTCTATAAAGTGTCAATGATAAGTTGGAAAAAATAGGAGAATGTATCATTCACAATAGTAACTGAAATATATAAAAATATTTTTTTAAAATAAGAGAGGATTTGCTGAATAAAGAATATGCTGGACAAATACAAAACTACACAATTTTACCCAGGGACTCAAAAGGACTTATCAATAAATTCAGAAACATACCAGGTTACTGTAATGAATGGCTTTGTAGATACAGGTAACTCATGTTTAATGAAGGTTAATCATTTGCCAGGCACTCAAATTTACATCTCAAATTATATGATAAATTTTTATATGTGTTTATTTAACACTATATAGGTAGCAATCTTATCCAAATTTATTTTTATATCTAATGCAATACCAAGGAAAATATGTTAAAAAATGATTTTTTTATTTCAGGAAATTATGAAAGTACAAACATTTTGGTTACATTTTATATCTTTGCCTCTACCTAGCAAGTGTTAGAGGCATGCCCTTCCCTTCTACAATGCCCACAGAAAAAATGAATTTATAATATGACAAATTAGTACTAAATCTTACCTAGATTAGAACAAATATATATATATATATAATGTTATTTAAAATGTTAAAAAATAGGGAGGTTTCTAGTATACATTTATGCCTGTTACAACATTAGTCACAAGTGTATATAAGAAAGGCATTGCTGAACTTTTACTGTAAAAGAATCCCATAATAATTATTTTTGACTTTCCTGGTCATATGGTCAGTAACTGTCTCAACTACTCAACTCTGCTGTTGTAGTGTGAAAGCAGCATTGAAAATACATTAAAAAAATGGGTATGGGGCTGTACTCCAATAAAACTTTATTTACAAAAACCAGTTGCAGGCAGAATTTTGCCTGCTGTCCATGAGCATAATATGTGGAGCCCTGTATAAGAGCATAATATGTCATAAAAGTAGCATTTCAATTCTGTTTTGGAAACAATAGTTCATTCTACCATTGATATTGATATCTGGCTGGCAAAAAACGTGAGAAGAAATGAGGTAGATGATCTCTATATATTATACCACAAACACATTGTAGATAGTGTATATTTAAATGAATATTTTTTTAAAAGCACAGGAAGAATGTATATAGACAAATACATATATCCAGGTTTGAGGAAGGAGTTCATAATCATGAGAAATGACAAAATTAACAATAAAAATATTTGTTTACTTTTACATGAAAAGTAAATGCACTTAAAAGAACACTCTGGAGAAATGCTTTGCCACATATGTGAGAGGCAAAAAGTTAATAGTTTTTTATATAAAGAGGAAAGCATACATGGACATATTACTGTAAATACAAAAGAGGATATGAGAGAAAATTGAAATACAGAGAGTTAATATTGGAAAACAAAATTCAGCCTTAGTAATAAAGAAATGCAAATTAAAACAACAGAATACTATTTTCACTTACGAAATTCACAAAAATTTAAAAATGATAATGCCTAGGTTATTAAAATATTACTTTCACTTTCTTCCTTACTTCAAAAGCAGTTACTTTCTTAACACACTTTGAGGAATATAAATTGGCATAAAATTTCTTGAGGGTATTTTGCCAATGTGGATATTAAAAAATTAATATCTGCATAAATTTTACCTAGTAATCCTCCTTATAGAAATATATGCTAATCACAGAAACTTGTAAAAACTTCACTCCAAGATGTTCATCACAGAGTTGTTTATGAGCATGAAAAACTGGAACCCATATAAATGTCAAACAGTAGGTAGTCAATTATATAACATGTGAGACATTTATAGAATGTCATATCATGAAGCTTTTAAAAATGCTATGTTTTCCAAGAGCAATGTTTATGATACAGAAAGTGGAAAAAGCAGCATACAAACAAGCATGTAAATCTGATTTTAACAATATAATAAGAATGTAATGACATATGCTGAAAATGTTCACAGCCTTTATGTTTATGTATTGGGAATATGGGCAACATTAATTTTCTTTATATGGTCCTGCATTTTTCTAGATGTTCCATAATGAGCACAAATTACCTTATCAGAAAAAAAAACAGAAAAGTTGCTTTAAAGAAATAGAACTTTAAATAAAAAGCAATAGTTCGGCCATCAGAATTATTTACAAAAGACTTGAACCTTAGGTGTGAAACTATTAGAATTCTAGAAGAAAACATTGGAAATACTCTTCAAGACATTGGCCTAGGCAAAGAATTTATGAAGAAGACCCCAAAGGCAATCACAGCAGCAACAAAAATAAATAAAATGAGACCTGATCAAATTAAAAAGCTTCTGCACCGCCAAAGAAACTGTCAAGAGAGCAAACAGACAACCCACAGAATGGAGAAAAATTTTGCAAGCTATACATCTGATAAAGGGCTGATAACTAGAATCTATTTAGAACTCAAGAAAATCAGCAAGGAAAAATCAAACAACCCTGTCTAAAAGTGGGCAAAGGACATGAACACAAACTTTCCATAAGAAGACAGAATAATGGCCAACAAACATATGAAAAAATGTTCAACATCTCTAATCATCAGGGAAATGCAAATCAAAACTGCAATGAGATGTCACTTATCTCTGGTTAGAATGGCCTTTATCAAAAAGTCCCCAAACAATAAATTTTGGTGTGGATACGGAGAGATAGGAACACTCCTACACTGCTGGTGGGACTGCAAACTAGTTCAACCTTTGTGGAAAGCAATATGGAGATACCTTAAAGGGATACAAGTGGATCTACCATTTGATCCAGCAATTCCACTACTGGGCATCTACCCAAAAGATCAAATGAGACTCTACAAAAAAGACACCTGCACTCGAATGCTTATAGCAGCACAGTTCACAATTGCAAAGTTGTGGAAACAACCCAAGTGCCCATCAATACATGAGTGGATTAATAAAATGTGGTATATGTATACCATGGAGTACTATTCAGCTTTAAGAAACCATGGTGATATAGCACCTCTTGTATTCTCATGGATAGAGCTGGAACCCATTCTACCAAGTGAAATATCTCAAGAATGGATAAACAAGCACCACATGTACTCACCAGCAAATTGCTATTAAGGGATCAACACCTAAGTGGACATATAGGAATAACATTTATCGGGTGTCGGGCAGGTGGGAGGGGGGAGGAGTGGTTGGGTATATAAAAACTTAATGAGTGAGATGTGCAACATTTGGGGGATGGTCATGCTTGAAGCTCTTACTCGAGGGGGGAGGGGGGCATGGGCAATATATGTAACCTTAACATTTGTACCCCCAGAATATGCTGAAATAAAAAAAAATTTAAAAAGAATTATTTACAGAAGAATATCTAACGAGCATCAAATGTGTTTTCCCCATAACCACTAATAAAAGAAGATATCAAACAGATGCATAATGTGAGCATTTTTTGTAAAAAGAAATACATGCAGAAAAAATGATTTTTCCATAAATACATAGCAGTGTAACAAATTATTCCTGGGTGTAAATACTATGAATAATTTTTCTTTTCGTTTTCCTTTCTGTTCTCTAAATTTGGTACAGTGAACTGGTATTTCTGTTATGGGAAGAAAATAAGTTTGGAATAAATAAGAAAATGCATTATTTTATGAGTTTTAATTAAATCTAAACCTAATGAAATACTGGATTAAATTTTAACACAGAAACAATTTAGGGGACTCATTGATACTTACCTTCTCCATCTGTTTCTCTCATCTTAGTCAATTCAGTTTTCAATCTGAGATAAGGCATGAGACTAAATAGCACTAACTTTTTCAAAGCGAAACCTGAAGTAAACTTAGAAATTAATTGTATAGATCTCAAAATGTTTACTTATAGGATACAAACTGCAGTTTAAAATAGAATAATCCAAGGTATGTGGCGGTAGAGGAATACAAAATAAAATAAAAACACACAAACAAAATCACTTGACAAAACAAAACGGATGTTCAGTATCCATTCATGGAATTGACAAAAAAAGCAATGATGGACTGGGATAAAAAAAGTTATAGATACGTTCATAATGTACTCTGCAAAAGAGAAGACAGTGAAAATCTAACAATTTATAAACAAAGATGCCTTAATATTTATGTAGAGAAGTGAGAATATATTTCAGGGAGCATTATTTTTAAATCTAAATATTAATTTAGACACTTCACATGAACTGACATATCTAAATAATAGAGATTCCATATTTCAGTTATGAAAAAACTAGAACATTTCTTGTAGAAATTTTCTAATAACCTTAAGTAATACTGAATGAATAGTAATATGAAAATGTCATGTTGACTGTTATGAATTAAAATAAGTTTCATACAGAGGCACTCATAAAATTTATCTTCAAATCTCATTTATTCATATTTACCAACCATTGTCTTTTCATGTTTGCAATAACATAATCCACTGCAAATGGTTATTAATGTGGTTATTTTAATTTATAAAAATGTTCAGTCTCTTTACTCCCTCTTAATTTGCTTCTTTTCTAACTCAGCTCAGGAAAATGTGTTCCTCATGTAACATAATCCACAGTAAATAAAAACTTGCAAAGTTTATGACCATGAATATAAGTATCATTTTATGAAGAGTCTTCTTCATCTAGGAACTGTAATTAGGAGTTCAGGTAATTTCTATTAATAATCACTACACATATTTTGTTATTGTTGGCTTTATTTCAAAGTGCCTTGTTTTCTTATATACTTTATTATCATTGTGCTTTGCTTATTGCCACTGAGTAGTTATTTTTGTTTTTTTCCCAGGTCCTAATATCACCATTCCCTTCTCCTGAAAAGATTTGCTCTTACTTCTGCCAAGTACTTGTATAATTACTGAGTGTGTAGTCATTCGACATTTTCACCTAAAATGGGGAAGTACCATATTAGATATCCCCTTTAAATAGATCCTATTTCTGAGTTCATTGTTGCATAAGGTGTGTGATACAGGTTAAGATTTATTTGCCTGTGAATGTATAATTGCAATAGCACCATTTGTTAAAAAGACTATATTTCTTTCATTTACTTGTTTTTATACCATTGTGAAAAATCAGTTGGCCAGAGTTGTGTAGGCTTGGTTCTGGATTATCTGTCTTATTCCATGGATCTATGTTTTTGTTCCTATACCAATATCACATAATTTTGATAACTGTAGTGATGTAACAAGTCTTGAATTTGGATACATATTTTATTCTTCTTTTTCAAAATTAGTCTATGTTAGTTGCTTTGCCTTTCCATAAACTTTTAAAACAATCTGGTGCAAATCTATTGAAAAATTTTTGGGTGGGAATATGAAAAAAAATTGAGTTAAAATTATAATCAACTTGGGAGAATTGACATACTTGTTATGTTGATATTTCTACCCCATAAACATGGTATGGGTTCATATCATTGGTTCAAACCATTCATTTAGATCTTTAATTACTTTCATAAGCAATTTGAAAATTTCATCATACAGATGAACTCATACCTATACTACAGAAATTATTCCACAAGATTGAGAAGGATGGTATCCTTCCTAACTCATTCTATGAAGCCAATATCACCTTGATACCAAAGCCAGGAAACGACGCAACAAAAGAAGAGAATTACAGACCAATATCCCTCATGAATATAGATGAAAAAACCCTAAATAAAATTTTAGCAAATAGAATTCAG
This sequence comes from Cheirogaleus medius, assembly GCA_008086735.1. NCBI lineage: Eukaryota > Metazoa > Chordata > Mammalia > Primates > Cheirogaleidae > Cheirogaleus > Cheirogaleus medius. The sequence goes on from VBSM01000656.1 coordinate 6,287,198, forward strand.
CAGCACATCAAAAAATAATTCACCATGACCAGGTGGGCTTTATTCCAGGGATGCAAGGCTGGTTCAACATATGCAAGTCTATAAATGCAATTCGCCTCACAAATAAAAACAAGAACAAAAGCCATATGATTCTCTCAGTAGATGCAGAAAAAGCATTTGACAAAGTCCAACACACCTTTATGATAAAAACTCTTAGCAAAATAGGCATAGGAGGCTCATACCTTAAAATTATTGAGTCCATTTATGACAAATCCACAGCCAATATCATACTGACTGGGGAAATATTGAAACCATTCCCACTTCAAACCGGAACTAGACAAGGATGCCCACTATCTCCTCTACTATTCTACATAGTGCTCAAAGTCCTAGCTATAGCAATCAGGCAAGAGAGGGGCATTAAGGCCATCCAAGTGGGGGCAGATGAGATCAAACTCTCGCTCTTCACAGATGATATGATATTATGTCTAGAAAACCCCATAGATTCATCCAAGAGACTCCAAGATTTGATAAATGAATTTGGTAAAGTCTCAGGTTACAAAATCAATATACACAAATCAGAGGCATTCATATATGCCAATAACTATCAAGTCATAACTCATTTCAAAAATGCAATACCTTTGACTACAGCCCCCCCAAAAAATTAAATATCTAGGAATATATTTAATGAAAGATATGAAAGACTTATACAAGGAGAACTACAAAACACTAAAAAAAGAATTTGTAGAAGATGTAAACAGATTCTATACATTTCTTGTTATAATCACACCTACGTATTTCATTTATGAGTGCTTCTTGATGGAATTTCATTTTTAATTTCAGTGTTCAAATGTTCATTCCTAGTATATGGAAACACAACTGATCTTTATTTGTGTGTCTTATATCCTGTGATCTTGCTGAATTCAATAATTAGTTTTAGGAAGATTTTTTGGTTTTTTTAGCTTTTGTTTTGTATTGTGTTGTTTTTAGATTACTTGAGGTTATTTGTGTAGACAATCATATCACCTGAAAATAGAGATAGTTATATTTCTCCTTTCTGGATCTTCATGCCCTATCTTTTTTATTCCTGCCTATGGCACTGACTAAAATTCCCAACATTGTGTTAAACTTAAGTTGCGAGAGTGAACGTCTTTGCCTAGTCTCCAACTTTATGGGAGCAGCATTCACTCTTTCCCCATTTAGTACAATTTGGTTATAGGATTGGATATAGGATTTTTTGTAGATATGTTTTGCCAGGGTGATGAACTTCCCTTCTATTCTTATTTTCTGAGAATTTTTATAATTAATGGGTATTGAGTACTGACAGCTGCCTTTTCTACATCAATTGATATGCTTATGTGATTTTTATTCTCTAGTATGTTATTACAGTAGATTATATTGGCTGATTTGAATGTGAAACAGCCCTTGTATCCCTGAAATAAACTCCATTTAGTCATACAAAATAACTATTTGTATACGATTCAATTCTATTTGCTCATATTTTTCTAAGGATGTTCATGAAGTATGTTGGTGTGTAGGGTTTTTTTCTGTGTGTGTGTTCTCCTTTTCTGGTTTTGGTATCAGGATAATACTAACCTCACAGAATAAATTACAACGTGATCCCTCCTATTATATTTTCAGGAAAGAGATTGTGTAGAAGTGGTGTTAATTCTTTAGACATTTCCTAAAATTCTCCTTTAAAATCATTTGGGTTTGGAGATTTCTTTTTTTAAGAATTTTAAGTTTTAAATTTAATGTTCGTCTTAGTTATAAGACTATTAAATTATCTGTTTCATATTGGATAAGTTGTATTACTTTGTATTTTTTCATGAATTGGCCCATACCTCCTAAGTTGTCAAATTTACATGTGTAGAGTTATCCATAGGAATCCCTAATTTTCCTTTTGATATCTGCAGAATTTGATTTGGTATCCTTTGCTTTATGTGTAATAGTGGTAATTTGTTTCATTTACTTTGAAATAATTACTACAGTTTAATTTAATTAATTTATTTTTTCAAATTACCAGTTATTGGTTTTATTGGCTCTCTTTACTATTATGTCCCTTTCTCCTCCATGATTTAAAATATAATTATCTAAAATATTACCTCTACGTAAATATAGATTCACAGTATACATTTTTGTAATTTTTGCTTCAAACATAAAACATAATTTAGAAATTTCAAAAGGGGAAATAAAGTCTATTTACCCATATTTTTATTTTATTTATTTATTATTATTATTTTAGAAACAGGACTGCTATCTCTAGCCTTATACAAAAATTAATTTATGATGGATAAAAGATGTAAATGTAAGGCATGAACCACAAAAATTCTAGAAGAAAATGTAGAAAAAACTCTTCTAGACATCACCCTATGCAAAGAATTTATGGCTAAGACTGCAAAGGCAAATACAGCAACAACAAAAATAAAGAAATGGGACTTGATTAAATTAAAAAGCTTCTGCACAGCAAAGGAAATAATCAACAAAGTAAATACACAAACTACAGAATGGGAGAAAATATTCACAAACTATACACGTGATAATGGGCTAATATTCAGAATCTACAAATAACTCAAATCAGCAAGAGAAAACCAAACAACACCATTAAAAAGTGGGCAAAAGACATGAACACAAGTTTTCAAAAGAAGATAGACAAATAGCCAACAAACATATGAAGATGGTCAACATCACTACTCATCAGGGAAATGTAAATTAAAATCACAATGAGATATCACCTTACCCCATCACTCAAGAAACTTAAAAAAGAATAAAGTAAGCCCAAAGATAGCAGAAATAAGGATATAGTAAAAATTGAAGCAGAAACAAGCAAAATGGAAAATAGAAACATGTAGGACAAAAACAATGAAGCTAAAAGTTGCTTTTTAAAAATGATAAAAAAATTGGCAAACTTTAGGTGGACTAAGATAAAAAGAGAGAAAACCCAAGTAAATAATATCAGAAATGAAAGAGGAGACATTACAACTGATGCCATAGAAATAAAAAAGATTATAAGAGACTCATATGAGCGATTATATGCCAATACATTAGATAACCTAAAGGAAATGGATAAATTTCTAGAAGCATAAAAACTATCAAGACTGAATTGTGAAAAATAAAAATCAGATCAGACCAGTAACAAATAAGGACATTGAATCCATAATCAGAAACCTCTCAACAAAGACTAAATGGCTTCACTGTTGAATTTTACCAAACATTTAAAGAATTAATGTCAATCCTTCTCAAACTCTTCAAAAATATTAAACATACTACAAATATGTATGCAGTGCATGGTAATTTAAACCACTTCTGACTCAGCTCAAGTCAAAAATCAATGCACTTCATCAGTTATTGGTGAGTTTTTAGTTTATAGTCTTTTTTGTGGTAGTGGTTATTTAGAAGTAGCATTTTCTAAACGTAGACCTACACAAATCTATTCAGTTTAACACATACATATTTGTATGATGAATTTTTAACCGACTACTATACACAAAATTATATACTGTTGACTTTAAATTAATTCTATTACCTAAGATTAAGATCCTCCTCTATATCTATCACCCACTTATTTGAATCATAACATTTATTACATATTATAGATAACACCTGTTTATTTGTTGCTCTTCCCAACAAGTTATAAGATTCTTGATGACAAGAACTATGCCTGCCTTGTTCACCATTACATATTAATTGCATAGCACAGTATCCGAAATATAAAAGACACTACATAAATCTTAATGGAACAGTGAAAGAAACAATTGAGTAACATAATGTTTTTCTGCTGAGTGAGAAATCCCATATTAGGCTCAGATAAAAAGCTTAAAAATTTTAGGTACACATTAGACATTTTTTTAAAAAATGGCAAGAAGTAAAAAGCTGTCTTGCAAAAAATGAGGAGCTATGTAACATTTCCGTGTTAACAAAAATTCTTCAAAGTTGTAATAGTACATATGGCATTGATTATTGTGATGACTGTGATAAAATTATTGAGTGATCATGAGAAAATGAACTAGTAATTACACTTACACTATAGATGTCCAGGTGTCTCACAAAAGAGATGAAAATTCTAGTAAATTACTGGTGAAGATAGTGAAGAGAAATGGTTAGTAAAGGATAAAGGTTTAAATAGGCCAAGAAATTACTGAAAACTACAAACAAAGCTGAGTAGCATAATTAAAAAAATACAAACATGTTTGTAAATTATAGCCTATAAGCTTGTATAAGACCCTCAGTAAAAGAGGCAGAAAACTGAAATGGTAAACACTGGATTGGGAGCCAATATGATGAGTGCATTTAAATTGTACTCTAAAGTACACGGGACAGACAAAAGCAAAAGAGATTATCAAAATGCCAACTATAAATAATTTAAAAAGAATATGAAATATTATTACATTTTGTATCCAACAGCCATGAAAAGAGACCTTCCCTCAGACATTCAATTAAACCAAAAATAAAAACCATCTCCTGCTTCACTATAACCAAATTTGGCCACCATTAATGAACTATCCTTACTCTGGAGTATCTATGAAGGAGAGAAGGAGTTTCTATGTAATTGGGTAAATGTCAATGATAAAACAGAGTTAGTGATGTGTGAGTTTATTAAAAATCAAAAGCAGTGCATATTGATGATTTTCACTAAACTCTGTTCCCTGAATCCTCTATTTTTAAAAATGACAGTTTTTCATTCTATTTAATATCTAGAGGCAAGGAAAAACATAAGGTGACATCGTAGGGTTTCCTCTAGTGCCATGATTCAATACCATATAAATCCAAGTGTTTTTATACATGTCTTATATTAGTCAATAAAAACAAGCCAATAAACTTAAATATCATTTCTATAATTCATAAGGTGCTAAGAAATCACTCCATATGTTTGAATATTTCCCAGAACAACTTTGAGAATTTACCAAGGTTTATTAGGAAATTTTCTGTCAAAAAACTCTATAAAGATATTATTTATGTTATTTATATTACCATCTAGTCTACAGTCTTAAGGGAACATTAGATCAAACTTAGTCATTGCTGACTATTTAAAATTTGTTCTGTCATATTTATTAAATAATTCAGATAAAATTATGCCAAGCAGTATTGGTTTTTAATGACTAAAAACAATTTCACAAGCTCAAGTTCTTCTCTTATAATTATTTTTACCTCTTTGAATAATATCACATATTTAATATTTTAATAATTCAGTTTTACTCCCTCCTTTCTTGTCAAAGTGTCCAAATCATTTTGAAGATAGAAAGGGAAAGATTCCTCAGACTACTGCACAAGAAAGAGACTCAAAGTATTCACCTCATTTTTCACAAAGAAGTAAGTAGGAAGCATATGTCTTAGCATGTATAAAAAAATCTACAGAGATGATTGGTGTCTCTCCTCCAAGGAATATGGAGGAATATCTGACGGGATGACATAGCTTATAAAGAGGTATGCTGCCTTCCTGCAATGTATTACTGAGGTGTGACTTGGAAGATAAGAAGTTTGTCAAATATCCAAAGTGCTTCCCAGCCTTGTGAATTCAAGTGGTACAAACACTACTACCAGAAGAGCCCTAGGAAACATCTTTTAGGGAGATAAAAAAAAACTACAATTGCATGTTCTGCTATAAAATTCAAATCCTACTGTAGTTTAAAAACAAGAATACATGATCCTGTAAAATCATTGCTGCTGAGATTTTCTGAGTGCAACAAAAATACATAAATTTCTAGATATGCATTATTCCTATATATCAAATTTTGTTCAGAAAAAATAAATATCAATGAAAAAATGAGTAGCAAAACAAGCAATGATATGTCATCAATTGTTTATGAACGAATGTGACCTCACCAACAAAACACAGGAAGGGGTGTCCATACCAAATAAAACAAGAATAAATAGAAAACACAAAGAAATCAAGAATATGGCTCTCATCTATTTTAGTGACAGGGATCATAGTTTCTATTAATATGACATCTGGGGAATGGATTCTTAGGCAGGAATCATGTAGCACCAGATATGCATACATGCATACATCTGCTGAGTGACTTATTAGTCCGATCAAAAGAATTTAAGCTAACTTTACAGAAGGTGGACAGGGAAAGATGGCCAAATAAAACTCTCCAGTGATCATTAGCCCACAAGAACATCAAATTAAACAACTATCCTTGCACGAAAACATCTTCAGAAGAACCAAAAATCAGGTGAATGATCATGGTACCTGGTTTTAACATGGTATTAAGGAAAGAGGCACTGAAGAGGGCAGGAAAGACAGTCTTTCATTGCCTACACCTCCCCTCCCCCATCCACTGGCAGTGCCATGACAGTGTGCTGAGTAGAGAGAGAATCTGTGAACCTGGGGAAGGGAGAATGAAGTGACTGTGGGACTTCACATTAGAACTCAGGGCTGCTCTGTCACAGGGGAACACAACACAAGGCAGAATTCTGTCAACATGCACAGAGGGAGCATTTAGATCCGCAAGGCCAGAGTGCAATCCTCCACCCAGTGGTAGAAATCTGAGTTCTGACTAGCCCCACCACTGACCATAGAAAGTGGGATAAAGCTCAGAATAAATTTATGAGGCAGTCAGGCCACAAAAACTGCAGTCCTCTGAAAAGTCCCGTGGCAGTGCTCGCTCAGAGTCAGTGGATTTGGGGTGCATGTGATCCAGCAAGACACCAATGGTGGTAACCAAGTGAATGACTGTCTCACCCTCTCCCCAGACTCCAAGCAGTGCAGCTTGAATAGTATCTTCTTCCTCTTGGGAAAAGGAAAGGGGAGAGTAAAGACGACTTAGTGTTTTAATGTACGTACCAGCTCAGTCACAATATGATAGAATACCAAGAAGACTTTTGAAGCCCCTGATTTCAGGTCTTAGTTCCTGGATGGCATTTCTAGACACACTCTGGGCCAGAAGGAAACAGATTGCCCCAAAGAGAAGAAACCAGTCCCAGCAGGATTAAACACCTGCTAAGTAAAGGTCCAAGGGGCTTTAAATATACATCAGACGTAGTGAGGCAGCAGACACCATGGGCTTTGGGTGAGACTGGGCTGACATCAGATGTGACCTAGAGCAGTCCCAGCTGTGGTGGTCATGAGGGAGTACCCATATCACTCCACCCTAAACATCAGAAGCTCATCATGGAGATTGAGGGATACGAGTGAGAGACATTGCCTCGTAAACCAGGGAATTGTCTTATATCTTACCCAAATCCACCAAGGTGGTATAACAAGGTGTCTGCAAGAGAAATAGCATTAACGGGCTTGGGTGCCCCCAGTGCTGATAAGGCTGCAAGGAACAAAGACTTAGATCACAATACAACTCTCTTTGAACACCTGGAGCACCTTCTTAAGAAGGACAGATTCAAACAAGCCCAGACTGTGAAGATTAGAATAAATACCTAACTCTTCAATGTCCAGACAGAGATGAACATTTGCAAGCATTAGAAACATCCAGGAACACATGATCTCACCAAATGAAATAAATAAGTTGCCTGTGACCATCCTAGAGTGGTGGAGATATGTGAACTTTCAGACAAAGAATTCAAAGTAGTTGTTCTAAAGTAGCTTAATGAAATTCAAGACAACACAGAGAAGGAATTCAAAAGCATATCATACAAATATAACAAAAAGATTAAAATAATAAAAAAAAATCAAGTAGAAATTCCGAAGCAGAAAAATTCAACTGACAAACTGAAAAATGCATCAGGGTCTCTCAACAGTAGAACCAATCGAGCAGAAGAAAGGGTTAGTGAACTTGGTGGAACTGCAAAGTAGTGCAACCTCTGTGGAAAACAATATGGAGATACCTTAAAGAGATACAAGTGGATCTACCACTTGATCCAGCAATCCCATTACTGGGCATCTACCCAAAGGAACAAAAGACATTCTAAAAAAAGACATCTGCACTCAAATGTTTATAGCAGCATAATTCAAAATTGCAAAGATGTGGAAACAATCCAAGTGCCAATTGGTACATGATTGGATTAATAAAATGTGATATATGTATACCATGGAGTACTATTCATCTATAAGA
>VBSM01000656.1:6300607-6346756 GCA_008086735.1 Cheirogaleus medius
ACAAAAATATCAACTAAAGAGGCTCTTCTATGAGCTGTAAGATGAAAGAAGCAAATAACATAAAAAGTAAAGCCAATCCGAATAATGCCAGACTTCTCTACTGAAACTTTACAAGCAAGGAGAGACTGGGGCCCCATTCTCACTCTTCTGAAACAGAATAAAGCTCAATCTACAATCTCATTCCCTGGAAAACTAAGTTTTGTCTACGAAGGAGAAATCAAGACATTCTCAGATAAGCAAAGACTGAGGGAATTCACCAAGACAAGAACAGCCTTCCAAGAAGTACTCAAAACAGTGTTACCAAGAATCAGCACAATAAACACTCACAAATGTAATTATACTCAAAAGCTAAAGATCAAAGCTCAGATACCACAATGGCTCAAGAGAAAAAACAAAGAAACAAAGTTCATCCCCACATAATGAACAGAAATATGCCCCACGTATCAGTAATCTCAATAAATGTGAGTGGTTTGAACTCCCCACTCAAGAGACGCAGGCTGGCTGAATGGATAAAAAAATTCATGCCAAGTAACTGCTGCCCTCAGGAAAAACATCTAACCTGCAAGGATGCAGTTAGACTAAAGGTAAAAGGGTGAAGAACAATATTTCAGGCAAACAGAAGCCAAAAGAGAGCTGGCATGGCGGTGCTGATTACAGATAACTTAGTTTTTAAAATAACAAAAGTAATAAAAGACAAGAAGGTCACTATATAAGGTAAAGGGTACAGTTCAACAAGAAGACATAACAATAAAGGATATATATGCACCCAATCTAGGTGAACCCAGATTCATAAAGCAAATTCTACTTGATCTAAACAAATGGATAAACAATAACATCATAATAGTCGGAGATTTTAACACCCCACTGAAAGCAAAGTACTGATCCTCCAAACAGAAAATCAACAAAGAATTAATGGACTTAAACAGAACTCTAGAACAAATGGCCTTTACTGACATTTACAGGATATTCTACACAAAAACCACTGAATATACGTTCTTCTCATCAGCTCATGGGTCATTCTCCAAGATTGACCATATCCTAGGGCACAAAGCATGTCTCAAATAATTAAAAAAAAATAGAAATTATACCATGTATGTTTTCAGATCACAATGCAATAAATGTAGAAATCAATAGGAATTCTCATATCTACATAAAATCACGGAAACTAAACAACCTTCTGCTGAATGATCACTCCATAAATAAGGAAATCAAGATGGAAATCAAAAGATTCTTTTAACTAAATGACAAAGGAGACACAAGCTATCAAAACTTGTGGGACACAGCTAACGCAGTCCTGAGAGGAAAGTTTATTTCCATAAATAACTATATCCAAAAGTTGAAAAGATCACAAATAGAAAACCTAATGAATCATCTCAAAGAGCTGCAAAAAGAAAAACAGAATGACCTCAAACCCAGCAGAAGAAGTGAAATCATTGAGATCAAATCAGAACTAAATGAAATTTACAACAGGAAAACTATAAGGAAGATTAATAAAACAAAAAGTTGTTTCTTTGAAAAAATAAACAAGATTGACACATCTTTCACTAGAATAACGAGAAGTAGAAAAGAAAAATATCTAATAAGCTCCATCAGGAACAATAAAGGAGTAATTACAACAGATGCCATGGAGATACAGGACATAATTTATGAATACTACAAAAACCTCTATGCAAACAAACTGGAAAATGTGGAGGAAATGGACAATTTCATAGAAACACACAGCCTCCCTAAGCTCAACCAGAAAGAAATAGAATTCCTGAACAGACCAATATCAAGTACTGAAATTGAAACAGCAATAAAAACCCTTCCTAAAAAGAAAAGTCCTGGACAAGATGGTATCACACCAAAATTTTACCACACCTACAAAGAACTGGTGCCTATCCTGCATGAATTATTCCACAACATCGAGAAGGATGGAATCCTCCCCAACACATTTTATGAAGCAAACATAACACTGATACAAAAGCCAGGAAATGATGCAACGAAGAAAGAAAGCTACAGACAAATATCGCTTATGAATGTAGATGCAAAAATTCTCAACAAAATCCTAGCCAATCAAATCCAGGTGCTTGTCAAGAAAATAGTCCATCACAACAAAGTGGGCTTCATCCCAGGGATGCAGGGATGGTCCAACATATGCAAATCTATACATGTATTTCACCATATAAATAAAAGCAAAAACAAAGACAATATGATCCTCTCAATAGATGCAGAAAAAGAATTTGACAAAATTCAACACCCTTTTATGATAAGAACGCTCAATAAAATAGGTATAAACGGGGCTTACCTAAAAATGATACAAGCCATATATGACAAACCCACAGCCAATATTATACTGAATGGGAAAAAATTGAAAGCATTCCCACTTATAACTGCAACAAGACAAGGTTGCCCACTATCTCCACTTCTATTCAACATAGTGCTGGAAGTCCTTACTACATCAATCAGTGAAGAGAGCGAAATTAAGGGCATCCAAATGAGAGCAGAAGAGATCAAACTCTCACTATTTGCTGATGACATGATATTATACCTAGAAAACCCCAAGGATTCAACCAAGAGACTCCTTGAATTGATAAACGAATTTGGTAAAGTCTCAGGATACAAAATCAATACACAGAAATCAGAGGCATTCATATACGCCAACAACAGTAAAAGCGAGAACCAAATCAAAGACTCAATTCCCTTCATAATAGCAACAAAGAAAATAAAGTACCTAGGAATATATTTAACTAAGGAGGTAAAATACCTCCCCAGTAGGAACTATGAAACATTGAAGAGGGAAATAGCAGAGGATGTAAACAGGTGGAAGAATATACCATGCTCATGGGTCGGCGGAATCAACATTGTTAAAATGTCTATACTACCCATAGTGACCTACAGAGTCAATGCAATCCCTATTAAAATACCATCATAATTTTTACAGACATAGAAAAAATTATTTTATGCTTAGTATGGAACTAGAGAAGACACCGTATAGCAAAATCAATCCTAGGTAATAAACACAAAATGGGAGGTATCAATTTACCAGACTTGAAACTATACTACAAGGCTATAGCAGTTAAAAGAGCTTGGCATTGGCACAAGAACAGGGACATTGGCACAAGAACAGGGACATTGACCAGCGGAACAGAACAGAGAACCCAGATATAAAATCATCTTCATATAGCTAACTAATCATCACCAAAGCAGACAAAACATATACTGGGGAAAAGAATCCTTATTCAATAAATCCTTATTCAATAAAAGGTGCCGGGAAAACTGGATAGCCACATGTAGAAGACTGAAACAGGACCCACACCTTTCACCTCTCACAAATATCAACTCATGCTGGGTAACAGACTTGAACCTTAGGTGTGAAACTATTAGAATTCCAGAAGAATGCATTGGAAATACTCTTCTAAACATTGGCCTAGGCAAAGAATTTATGAAGAAGACCCCAAAGGCAATCACAGGAGCAACAAAAATAAACAAATGGGACTCGATCAAATTAAAAACCTTCCACACAGCCAAAGAAACTGTCAAGAGGGCAAACAGACAACCCACAGAATGGGAGAAAATTTTCGCTAGCTACACATCCGATAAAGGGCTGATAACTAGAATCTATTTAGAACTCAGGAAAATCAACAAGGACAAATCAAACAACCCTATCAAAAAGTGGGGAAAGGTCATGAACAGAAATTTTTAAAAAGAAGACAGAATTATGGCCAACAAACATATTACAAAATTCTCAACATCTCTAATCATCACGGAAATGCAAATCAAAACTACAATGAGATATATCACTTATCTCCAGTAAGAATGACCTTTATCAAAAAGTCCCCAAACAATAAATTTTGGTGTGGATATAGAGAGATAGGAACACTCCTACACTGCTGGTGGGAGTGCAAACTAGCTCAGCCTCTGTAGAATGCAGTTTCGAGATACCTTGAAGCCATACAAGTAGATCTACCATTTGATCCAGCCATCCTATTACTGGGCATCTACCCAAAAGAACAAAAGTCACTATATATAAAGGACACCTGCACTCGAATGTTTATAGCAGCACAGTTCACAATTGTAAAGTAGTGGAAACAACCGGAGTGCCCATCAATACATGAGTGGATTAATAAAATGTGGTATATGTATACCATGGAGTACTATTCAGCTTTAAGAATCAACGATGATATAGGACCTCTTGTATTTTCCTGGATAGAGCTGGAACCCATTCTACTAAGTGAAGTATCTCAAGAATGGAAAAACAAGCACCACATGTACTCACCAGCAAATTGGTATTAACAGATCAACACGTAAGTGGACATATAGGAACAACATTTGTCGGGTGTCGGGCAGGTGAGAGGGGGGAGGAGGGGATGGGTATATACAAATACAATGAGTGAGATGTGCAACGCCTGGCATATTGTCATGCTTGAGGCTCTGCCTCGAGGAAGGAGGGGGGCATGGGCAATATATGTAACCGTAATATTTGTTCCCCCATAATTTGTTGAAATAAATAAAAACACAAGCTGGAAAAAGAAGGCAAGCAATAATGAATGCTGGCAAGGATGTGACAAAAGAGGAACCCTCATTCACTGTTGATGGAAATGTGAATTAGTGCAACCACTAGAGAACTGTATGGAGGTTCTTCAAAAAAATAAAAATGGAATTAACATATGACCCGGGCAACCCTCTACTACGTATATATCCAAAAAAAGGGAATATATATATCAAAAACATATCTGCAGTCCCATATTTATTTCAGCACTTATCACAATAGTCAAGATGTGGCAGCCACATAAGTGTCCATCAATGAATGGATGGGTAAAGAATATGTAGCAAAGATAAGAAGTTGGTCTCTAAAAAATAAATAAAATTTCACACAGAGTCCTACCGCACATTTGCATTCACTCCTAGAAGAATATTAAAAAATAAAAATAAAAGAGTATAAAGGCTACTAATCAATAGATTAGAGGCAAACTGATAAGAATGATATGGTTTTGCTTGTATAGTCTGTGGAAAGTGTCAAAGTAAAATGTTACTCAGACATTACCTGAAAAAAAAAAAAAAGCTATTCTATATTTATATCAACAGCAATTAGAAAACAGCTTTTCTGTTTGGAGAAGGTGAAATCATTAAAATGAATGACAGCAGTAACACAAAACCATTCAATCTTAATATAATAGACATCTCTATTTAGAATAATAATTGTCAGGCAAAAATCTGTGAAACAAACACTGGCAAGAAAAAACTAAAGCCAAAGGTATTTGGCATTGATTGTTAGAGATCACTTAATTGCTTTACACAAATTCAAGATTGCAGTTTACCAAAATAGTTTCCAGTTGATATCGCCAAAGCACTGCTTACAATCTTTTAGGAATCATGGTCATCAGAAGAAGTGACAACAAATTTAAATAGTCAAATGTGGCTCTTTCTCTCTTTCTTTCTTTCTTTCTTTCTTTCTTTCTTTCTTTCATTTCAGCATAATATAGGGGTACAAATGTTAAGGTTACATACATTGCTTTTTCCTTCCCTCCCCCCTCAAGTCAGAGGTTCAAGCGTGTCCATCCCGCAGACAGTGCACATCGACCTTATTATGCATATATACACCCATCCCCTCCTCCCCCCTCCCACCTGCCCGACACCCAATAAATGTTTTGGTTTTTTTTAACATTTTGCTTACATTTTATACCTTTACCTTTCCCTAGCAAGGGTTAGAGGTATGGCCTTCCCCTCCACACTGTTCACCACATCCCTCAGATGTTGGTCTACCCCCCTAACTCCCGAATCCACCCCGAACACCACCACCCTTTGAAAACCATAGTATTAATCAGTCAGTACCAATTTGATGGCGAGTAGATGTGGAGCCCATTATTCTGATCTTGTGTCACCTCACTTCGGATAATGGGCTTAAGCTCAATCCAGGATAATATAAGCAGTGGTAGCTGGCTGTCATTTCTTAGAATTGAGTAATATTCCATTGTAAACATATAGCAAATTTTAATAATCCAGTCATGAATTGACGGGCACTTGGGTTGTTTCCCCGTCCTTGCAATAGTGAATTGTGCTGCCATAAATATACGGGTGCAGATGTCTTTATAATAGAATGACTTATGCTCTTTTGGGTAGATGCCTAATAATGCTCTTGTTGGGTCGAAAGGTATTTCTATTTCTAGCTGCTTGAGGTGTCTCCAAATTCTTTTCCACGAAGGTTGCACTAATTTGCAGTCCCACCACCAGTGTAAGAGTGTTTCTGTATCTCCACATCCTCGCCAGCATTTGTTGTTTGGGGGTTTCTTGACACTTTCTTTTTAAAGATGGACTACAGTGCATTCTGCAATGAGTCAATGAGTTTGATATTAACGACAAGAACCACCTGGAGGATGGGCATGCTTGAAGCTCTGACACAGTGGGGGGGTGAGGGGTGGAAAGGGCAATATATATAACCTTAGCAATATTTGTACTCCCACAATATGATGAAATAAATATTAAAAAAAAGAAAGATGGCAGAGTACAGGCTCAGACAACCCGACTTACAGTGTTCTGTACTTACGAATGGGCTCCCAAGTCTCTGAGATATGGATAGTTTATAATTAAGTAATTAAATTAATAATTTGAGAACTAGTTTCTTCCATACATGTAAACAAACCTACATGGCATAAGTGGTTCATTGGTGCAGTATCTTTACACTAGTGGCAAGTCTCATTGTTTATACAGTTGCTTACACACAGCATCACTTTCATCTTAATTTTTTAATTCAATTTTGTGAGTCTGTGTTTACCCTTATAAGCATGCCTCCAAAGTGAATGTCCACTGCATGTCCAGGGGAACTTGTATTAAGAGAAAAGTGATTACAATGGAAACAAAAGTACAAATAATTACGCATTCCGAGAAAGACCAGATGCCATCATTCATTGGAAAAGCATTAGGCTTCAGTCGCTCAACTATCAGAACAATTACAAAGCATAAAGTGAAAATAATGAAATACGTGTAAGCATTCAATTCTCCAATGAAAGCATCAATCATTACTAAGCAGCACAGTGGATTAATTACTGAAATAGATAGGTTATTAATGATTTGCTTAGAAGATCAAAATAAGTGCAATGTTCCAATTAGCTTAGCATTAATGCAGGAAAAAGCCTGAAGCATTTTCAACAGTTTAAAACTGTGCACATAGAAAGTGAAGGTAGTTGTGATGAAGAATTTGTTGCAAGTAAAGGTTGGTTTAATCATTTTAAAATTAGGGCAAATATGCATAGTATTAAAGTGCAAGAGGAGGTAGCCAGTGGCAATGTAACTACAGCAACTAAATTTCCTGAAATGTTGAATAAAATTATTGAGGAATGAGGTTATTTGTCATAACAAATATTTAATGTAGATGAAAGTGGATTGTTCTTGAAAAAAATGCCTGAAAGAACTTACATCTAGAAAGAAGAAAAAAGCATACCAGGGTATAAAGCAGCAAAGGACAGGCTAACATTTCTGCTTGGGGGTAATGCATCTGGAGACTTTCAGCTCAAGTCTTTGCTTGTTTACTGCACCAAAAATCCAAAAGCACTACACCACATTATTAAAGCAGCTCTTTCCATTTGGAAGTCAAATCTAAAGGCCTGAGTCACACTTACCATGCTTGAATATATGTTTTATTCCTGCTGTGGAACATTATTGTTTGGAAAAGAAAATTCCCTTTAAAATCCTGTTCATGCTGGGCAATGCTGATGGCCACCCAACGTCTTTATATGACCTTCACCATAATGTAAAGTTTTTATTTTTACCACCCAACACTACATCATTGCTACAGCAAATGGACCAGGGAGTCATTTTCACATTTAAGGATTATCACTTATGGCATATGTCCACACAAGCAGTTAGGGCTATGAAAGATGATATGATGACCTTGAGAGAGTTCTGGAAGAATTATAACATCCATAATGCCATAGAAAACATTGCTGATTTTTGAGAGGAAATGAAGTAATCAATAATGAAAGGGGTATGTAACAAACTGTGCCCTGAATTCTAGGATGATTTTCCTGGCTTCACAAAGGAAAACATTGCTGAAGCCAGAAAAGCTGTCGTGGATAGTAGCAAAGCACTTCAATTGGACATCGATAAAAATGATGTCATTGACTTACTAGAGTCCCATTCAGAAGAATTAACCAGTCAAGACCTTATGAAGATGGAGAAGCAACTGATAGAAACAAAAAAACACTAAGAATCAGAAGATCCCGAGCCAAGAAAGTTTATGATGAAAGAATTAGCTGAAACCTTTCTTCTCATTGAAGCAGGATTTGTTAAGCTTGAACAGCAAGATCCTAACATTAAATAGTTTACAAAGGTTTACCATGTAGGTAGTGAGAATATCAGCAGTTACAAGGACATTTAATACAAAAAAAAGAAAAAAGGCTGTGCAAACAAACTTGGATACCTTTTTCAAGAAACCAACTTCAGTGGTACGCTCCCCTACCCGAGCAACAGAATCAAATCTTGATTCTCCAGCATCCACTCCATCTTCTCCAGCACCATCTCCATCATCAACCTCCGATTAATGTTAGCTTGCCTTCTTGCCTCAAAAATGTTCCTTTCAGTTAGACATTGGTGCAACATTAGCTGAGTGTTAACCTTTAATATTCTTTTTTAGAATTTCCCCTATCTCCCATCTAAACTTTTTACTTAAGCTTGACTTTATGTTCTGTTTGTTTGAATTGAAAGAGCACAATAGTTTCTATAACTTATTACAATACAGGGATATTAGCATTATTATTACAGTATTACACTATATTCTAATTACCACATATTAGCAATTATAGTATTGTTTTATTATTATATTTATTACCATATATTCCCTGTTCATCAGGGATCTCAGTTACATACAAATCCAATCTAAAGACGCCCTCAAGAATATATCTCATTCATAACCCAGAGACTGACTGTATATAGATAAAATAATAATTTATAAATATTTAATACAATAAGAACTCTGTATTATAAGTCAATTATGTCATAAAAGCAGCATACAGACATGCCTGTAGCAAAGCAGCAGGGAAAAGGGAAGGTGGACTGATTGACTCTCAAGGTCAGATTTCCAAGAATGATTGTACACATTCCAAAGAGAGCCTGGAGATCTCAGGTCTAATCTGAACTGGCATCAATATCCAAGGGATTTTCAGAGTGATAATGCATTAAAGTGTCTAGTACCTGGTTAAAAACCCATGCACGATATATCAGGTTCAATCATAGGCAATTAAAAAGGCTTTACCTAGAAGGCCTCATGTGGGGAAGTTGCCCTCTCCACACCAGACTGGGTGCACAGCCAGTGTGTGGCAGTCTCTGAAAGGAACTGAAGTCAAGGACTTAGGGCTGTTTCTTAGACACCTTTGATAAGTTCTCATTATGAAATGGGGGATGGAGAGAAAACCCTTGAAGATGTTTTTCCTCATTATGACTCAATACCCAGTACTTTTTCACTCATAGCCCCCCTGCTTAGTTCTTCCAAGCCCCAGGGTTCACAAAACTGCCCAGTGCCTTTTGTTTGAGGCTATATTATAAGCTAAATTTTGTTCCCTCAAAATTCATATGTTGAAGGTCTCACCTCTAGTGAGTACCTTAGAATGTGACTGTATTTAGAGACAAGGGCTTTAAAGAGGTAATTAAGGCAAAATGAGGTAATGTAATGGGTGCTAATCCAATCTTGTTGGTGCCCATATAAGGAGAGGATATGTGGACACAGACACTAATAGAGGGAAGACCATGTGAAGACATTTGAGGAAAACAACCATCTACTAGCCAAGGAGAAAAGACTTAGAAGAAACAAATCCTGATAACACCTTGATCTCAAAATAATAGCCTCCAGAACTATAAGAAAAACAATTTCTGTTGTTTAAGCCACCAATTTGTGGTGCTTTATTATGGCAGCTGTACTAGAGCTACTGCGGCAAAATACCACATACTGGGTAGCTGAGACAACAGAAATTTATTTTCTCACAGTTCTAGAGGCTGAAATTCTAAGATCAAGGTATTGGCAGTTTTATATTCTTTTAAGGCCTCCCCTTGGTTTGCAGACAGCCACTTTCTCCCTTGGTTCTCATGTGGTCTTTTCTTTTTGTGTGCACATCCATGGTATCTCTTGTGTGTCCTAATCTTCTCTTCTTATAAGGACAGCAGTAAAGTTGGATTAGGGCCTACCATAATGATCTTGTTTTAACTTAATCACCTCTTTAAAGGCCCCATATCCAAATACAGTCACATTCCTAGGTATTGGGGGTCAGAGCTTCAATATGAATTTTGAGGTTGCACAATTCGGTCCATAACATCAGCTTTATCAAGCTAATACAGGCACCCTGAACAGTGAGATGATCCTCATGTCTACACTGATCCAACTGACCTTCTATCAGCACACTGTTTCATGAGGGAAAATGGAATATGAGCAGTCAACATTTTCCTCAATTTTACCCTCTTGTTTCTATTATCGCAGTAAGTAATTAAAGATTTATTTGCTACTTTGATTTTTGACTTGTTGCTTTAATCAGTTACTCTGACACCTGACATCTCAGCTCACGCTCTAGTTCAGCTGAGTTCCTGACATACATAGCTGAGTTAAAAAAGATCCCAGATAATGAGTGAAAATATATAAACAATGCTCAAATGTTTAGCTCCCAACTGATAAAAGGCCTGCAAGAAATTAAGATGTTCAGAGACATACAGCCAAGCAAGTAGGGACTCAGTGGAAAAACAGAACCAAGCAAACAAGGTATAAGCCCAGTTATTGTCAATAGCTACATTCACCAGTAACTTGGAGGGGTAGGGATCAGTGGACATCATTATAAAGATAAAAATTAAATAAAAAGTATTGCATATCTGAATTTAAACAATGATTACAATCAGATGTTTCATGATAAAATTTCTGAAAGGATGGCAAAGTGAGAAAAAAATGGAAGTTTTGTAGAGTTATAGCTAGAGATGTTCCTCAAATTATAATGAAGTTATATCTTGATTAGCTCATCATCATAAGTTGAAAATATCATAAGTCAAAAATACATTTAATACACCTAACCTACTGAACATGATAGGTTAGCCTAGCTTTCCTTAAATGTGCTCAGAACACTTACATTAGCCTACAGTTGGACAAAATTATCTAACATAAAGCCTACTTTATAATAAAGTGTTGAATATCTTATGGAATTTTTTAAATATTGTATTGAAAATGAAAAACAGAATGGCTGTATGGGTACTTAAACTACAGTGTCTGAGGAATCACCTATAGTTGAATGTCTATAAGCAAAGAGATCTGGTTAAGGGATAACTATCAAACTAGAGGGATTTTCAAGTAATTTTGCTGTCATACCTATTCTATTAGATATTTTTATTAGTGACATGGACAAGGACATTAATGATTTGCTGATCAAATTGATGGAAAACATAAACCAGGAAGGAAAAATTGACATGTTGAAAAGCAGGTGAAAATCAATAAAAATCTAACAGAGGCTAAAGCTAACAAGATAAAATTTAACAAAACTAAATGTAAAGTTGTATATTTAAGTCTAAAACCTGCACAAATTGAAAGAAATTTGGCCTAATGGGTTTATGTGACTAAAAGAGTTTTGCAGATATTATTAAATGAATTTATGGAGAGAGGCTTCAAGATAGCTGACTAGAGTAATCTGGTACTCACCTCTTCCACAAAGAGCCAAAATATTAATAGCAAGTAGATAATCATACTTTGAGTAGATCACCTAAGGGAGAATACAGGAACTCAAAAGAAAAGTGACAGGAAACACCTAAAGAATGGAAGGAGAGGGAAGCAAGGTAGACTGGTCAACTGGGAGCCCAGAGAGGCTCCTAGATCCAGGGAAAAAGGAAGTCAGTTACCCCCAGCATTCCACATTCCCACTCCTGCAATCCTAGCCTTGGGAAAGCCTCTCAACCTATGTAGGTCATAAGACTGACATAGGGAGCTGCTTGGAGACAGTATGATAGCATTGTTCTAGAAAGGGAGATCACACTGGATCCCACACAACCCCTGAATCCTAAGCACCTACAGCAAGGTGCTATTTTGAGAGCATAGCCTCCACCAGACTGCACCCTGCCATGGGACCCATTATCCTCTACATCCCCACATGTCTGGAGCCCTTTTGCCACCCACTGCCTGTGGCCGGGTGCTACTACCGTCTGCTGTCGCCAGGGCCAAAGCATGAGTCATTGGCAGACATCCCACTATCTATAGTAGCACGGCCATTACACAGTTATAAGTCCCCTGAGGAAAGGCCATCATGTGTAGACCTGCAACCTGGGGCTGAAGTATGTGCTCCCAAGCTGCCCATTTATGGCTGCTGCCATTGAAAGCAACTCCATCATTTTCAGCAACAGGGACTCAGTGCAGCTACTTCTGCCCCTACCTGAGCAATCTGCCAGGAGCTTGGGGATCACGCCATCCCTGCGTACCACTCCCAGCACCCACATGCACCACCGGGGGCCTAAGAACAAGCCTGCCCAGCTAGGATTCAGCTACCCCCATGCCCAAGCACACCTTCCGGAAGCCTGGGACTCACCCTGTCCAATCCACCACCACTGGAACCTGAGGACTCTTCTTAGGGGCCTGAGAAAGGACTTAACAAACCTGCTACTATCACCACAACTGGCATTAACCCACATACAACACCTGCAGACCTGATGACTGGGCCATCTAACTTGTCACAGCCACTGTCAATACCAGCATGGACCACTTGGGAGCCAAAGGATTGTTTTGCCACTGTTTACACCATTGACAGCAGCCCAAGGACCTATCCACCTGCCCAAACCACTGCTGCTACCCAAGCAAGCTGCCTGGAGGCCCAAGAATCACTCCCCCTTGCTCTGCTAACACCAGTGTCAATGCTCACCACACTGGGGCCCAAGACAATCATGTTTGGTCCACTGCTGCCACCACCGAGGCCCATAGACTAGCACAACTAATGTCCCCATCCTCAGAAAACCAAACAGCTTCCACTAAAAACTGCCTTTTAAGCCACTGAGGGAATTACAGATACTACTGACACAGTTAACGCTGAAGAAATCATACAGTGACTACACTACACTATGCAGAATTAAAGCCTAAGTGCCCAACCCAACCAACACCATAGATACAGCTTCAGAAAAATACCTTCCCCCCATGAAAGCAAAATCAAAAAAGTAATAAAAGTAATTGTTACACCAGATACACAGATGTCAACATAAGTGCACAAGAAACATAAATGAAGCAATGAAATATGATCTCTCTGAAGGAAAATAATTACCCTCTAACAACATATTCTAATGAAGAAATTAATGAAATGTCTCAAAATAGTTCAAAATACTTATATTAAAGAAGCTTACTATGATACATGAGAACTCAGAAAAATAATACAAAGAAATCAGAATAATAATTCAGGATACAAATGAGAGATTCACCAAAGAGATAGACATCATAAAAAAATTCTGGAAATAAAGAATTAATTGAATGAAATACAAAATACTTTCAGAAAGTTTAGCAATAGGTTATATCAAGCAAAAGGAAATAATAGAGAAATTGAGGATATTTTTTGAAATAACCCCGTTAGAGAAAAATAAAGAAAAAAGAATGAACAAAGCCTATGTGAAATATGGGACATCATAAAGTGATGAAATATTTGAATTATTCATGTCCCAGAAGGTAAAAGGAAAATGAAAGGGTTAGAAAAATCTATTTAATAAAACAATATCTGAAAACATCCTAAGTCTAGCAGGAGATTTAGACACCAAATACAGGGAGCTCAGAATTGCTTAAACAGATACAATTCAAAAAGTTCTTTTCTGTGGCATATTACAGTCAAACTGTCAAAAGTCAAACAAAGAGAAAATTCTAAAAACAGCAAGAGTAAAGCGTCTAGTCACCTATAAGAAAAATCCATTCAGAATAACAGCTCATTTCTCAGCTAAACTCCTTACAGGCCAGGAGAGAATGGGATGGTATACTCGAAGTGCTAAAAAACAAAACAAAACAAACTGCAGCCAAAGATTGTATGCCCCGAAAAGTTATCCTTCATAAATGAAGGATAAATAAAGTATTTCCCATACAACCAAAAGTTGAGGGAATTAATCATGACTAGACTAGCCATACAATAAATGCTAAAAGGAGTCCTACATGTGGAAGTGATGGTACAATGACTTCTATCATGAAAACATGCAAAATTATAAAACCCACTGGTAGAGAAAATATGTAAATGAAGATGAGAAGGGACTCAAATGTTACCATTACAGAAAACTACCAAACCACAATGATAAACACTAAGAGATAAAAAATAAACAAAAGATATTCAAAATAACCAGAAATCAATTAATAAAATGGTAAGACTAAGCCCTCACATATCAATAATAACATTGAATATAAATAGATTAAACTTTACACTTAAAAGATATAGACCAGGTGAATGGACAATAAAACATAACCAAAATATAAACTTCCTACAAGTAATTAATCTCTCTTGTAAGGCACATATATAGCCTGAAAATAAAGCAATGAAAAAAGATATTTTAAGGTAACAGAAACCAATAATGAGCAGTAGTAGCTACACTTATATCAGATAGAACAGACTTTAGACAAAAACAGCCAAAAGAAACAAATAATGTCTTCATATAATGACAAAGAGTTCAATGTAAAAATAGGATACAATCATTCTAAACATATATGTACTCAACACTGGAACACCAGATATATAAAGTAAATATTATTAGATATAAAGGGAAAAATAGACTCGAACACAATAATAGTTGGGGATTTCAATATCCCACTGTCACCATTAGATCATCTAGATAGAAAATTAACAAAAAAAACCCATTGTATTTAAACTATAATTTAGACCAAATGGACCTAATAGATATTTACAGAAGATTTGATCCAACAGCTACAGAATAAACATTCTTCTCATCAGCAAATGGAACATTTCCAGGATAGACCATATGTTAAGACAAAAGAAAAAAAGTTTATTTTTTTTTAAATTGAAATTTTGTCGAGTATCTTTTCTAATCACAATAGGATAAAATTAGAAATAAATTCAAAGAGGACGTTTGGAAGCCGTATAAGTATATGGAAATTAAAGAGCATGCTCCTGAATGATTACTGGGTCAAGAAATAAAGAGGAAATAAAAAAATATCCTGAAACAAATTAAAATGGAAATGCAACTTAGTAAAACCTGCACAATACAGCAAAAGCAGTGCTAAGAGGAAACTTTATTGTAACACATCAAAAGCTAGAAACAATTCAAATAAATAATCTAACAATGCACCTCAACAAACTAGTAAGACAAGAACAAACCAAACCCTGAATTAGTAGAAGGAAATAAGTAATAAAGATCACAGCAAAGCCAAATCAAATAGAGACTTAGAGACAAATAAAAACAATGCAAAGGATCAACAAAACAAAAGGTTGTTTTTCTGAAAAGATAAGCAAAATCACTAAACACTAGTTAGATTAACCAAGAAAAAAGAAAGAAGATTTAAATAAATAAAATCCCAAATGGAAAAAGAAACATCACACCTGATATTACATAAATACAAAAGATTATTCAGAGATTATTATGAACAACTATGCACTAACAAACCGGAAAACTCAGAGGAAATGTATACACTCCTGGACACATATAACCTACCAAGATTGACTTGGGAAGAAATGGAAAACCTGAACAGACCAACAATAAGTAATGAAATTGAATCAGTAATTAAAAAGTATCCCAAAAAGAAAAGTCCAATGCAGGATTGCTTTACGCCCAAATTCTACCAAACTTTCAAACAATAACTAACAGCAATTCTCCTCAATCTATTTCAAAAAAAATGAAGAGGGGGAAATTCTCCCTAACACATTTTATGAGGCCAGCATTGCCCTGACACCATAAGCATACAACTACTCAACAGAAAAAGGAAATTACAAGCCAATATCCCTGATGATCATAGATGCAAAAATTCTCAAAAAATATAAGCAAACTAAATCCAACAGTGCATCAAAAAGATAATACAACATGATCAAGAGGGATTTATCCCAGGGATGCAAGTATGGTTCAACATGTAAATAAACATGATACATTACATCAACACAACAAAGGACAAAAGCCATATGATTATCTCAATAGATGTAAATAAAAAACATTTGATAACATTCAAAATATTTTTATGAAAACTCACAACAAACTAGGAATAGAAAAATTTCAAAAAAAATAAAGGTCCTTTATGATTAATCTATACCTAAAATATTGAATGAGGGAAAACTGAAAACTTTTGCCATACAAACTGGAGCAAAACAATGATGCCTACTTTCCCCGCCCCTATTCAACATAGTACTAGAAGTCCTAGCTGGAGCAATCAACCAAGAGAAAAAAAGAAAAAGCATCCAAATTGAAAAAGAAGGAAGTCAAATTGCCCCTTTTTGCAGTTGACAAGATCTTATACCTAGCATGACCTAAAGACTTCACCAGAACACTCTCAGATTTGACTTAAAAAATTTAGCAAAGTTGCATAACATAAAATCAACATATAAAAATTAGTAGCATTTCTATATAACAATAGAGCTTGCTGAGAAAGAAATCAAGAAGGAAATCCCATTTTCAAGAGCTATAAAATATTTAAATGACTAGAAATAAATTTAACCAAGGATGTTAAATACCAGGAAAATTAGAAAGTTCTGATGAGAGAAATTGAAGAGGACTCCAAATGGAAAGTCATCCCATGCTCATGGATCAGAAGAATTAACACCATTAAACTGACCATACTACCCAAAGTAATGTATAGATTCAATGCAATCCTTATGAAAATACCAACGTCATTTTTCACAGAAATAGAAAAAAAAACAATCCTTAAATTTGTAAGAATCCAAAAAGGGCACAAATAGCAAAAGCAATCCAGTAAAGCTGGTGACATCCCAATACTTTACTTAAAATATAAGGTTAGAAAAATAGACACATAAACCAATGGAACATTATGGAGAACTTAGAAATAAATCCAAGTAGTTATAGCTAACTGAATTTTGACAAAAGTTCCAAGAACATACATTGTGGGAATGACAATCTCTTCAGTAAATGGTGCTGGGATAATTGGATATCCAGATGCAGAAGGATGAAACTGAATCCTTATCTCTTGTCATATAAAAAATCAACTCGAGATGGACTAAAGACTTGAATGTAATACCTGAAACTAGAAAACTACCACAAGAAAACATAGTGGAATACTTCAGTACATTGGTTTAGGCAAAGATATTATGGTTAAGATATTAAAAGGAAACTAACAAAAAAAGAGACAAATGGGATTATACTAAATTGAAAAACCTTATACACAGCAAAGAAGTAATCAACTCAGAGATGAGACAACCTGCTGAATGAGAGAAAATAATTTATTACAAACTATTCATTTGACAAGGGACTAATATCCAGAATATACAAGGAATTCAGTAAGAAAAAAAACATTAAAAAGTGGGCAAAGGACATAAATAAATGTTTCTCAGAAGAGAACGTACAAATGGCCAACAGATATGTGAAAAAATGTTCAACATCACTAAGCATCCAGGAAATGTGAATCAAAACCACCATGATATATCATCTTAACCAGTTAAAATGGTTATCACTAAAGAAGACAAAAATAACAGATTCTGGCAAGGATGCAAAGAAAAGGACTTTCGTCTATGCTGTTGGCGGTAAGGTAATTTAGTACAGCCACTATGGAAAAGAGTATAAGGATTGCTCAAAAAAACCTAAAAGTGGAACTACCATAGGATTCAGCAATCCCACTACTGGGGTATTTATCCAAAGGAAAAGAAATCAATATATCAAAAGGATATCTGCATTGCCATGTTTATTGTGGCACTTTTCACAATAGCAATGATGTGATTCAAATTATGTGGCTATCAACAGACAGATGGATAAATGAAATGTGGTATATATACACAATGAAATAGTATTGGGGCACATAAAATAATGAAATAATGTCTTGCTGCAACATGGATGGAACTGGTGGTTATTAGGTTAAGTAACATAAAAAAATGAAAAAAAAACAGTCAGAAGAAGAAGCATATCACATGTACTCATTCATATGTTGGAGCTAAAAATGTTGATCTCATGAAGGGGTAGAGTGTAGAATGATATATCCCAGAGACTAGGGGGGGTATGTGGTGTTGGAAGGATGAATAAAGGTTGGTTAATGGGTAAAAACATACAGTTAGGTAAAAGGAATAAATTCTAATATTTGATAGCAGAGTAGGGTGACTATAGTTAATATCAATGTATTATATACTTCAAAATACCTAGAATAGAGGATTTGAAATATTATAAACACATAAAGGTGATAAGTACTAGATTTGATGTATACCCCAAACATTCTGCATTGGTGACTACACATTCTATGCATGTAACAAAATATCATGTGTACCCTATACATATGTACAAATATTATGCATCAAAAAAAGAAATACATTTCTAAGGAGATGTGATTGATGTTTACTAATACTCTAAATAATAACATGTGAAAGAAAGATTACATTTAGTGTCAACTTTTACAACAAAACTAGGATAATGTGTAAAATTTAAGGGGAAGTTAAAGTGGGTCAATAAAATGCAAAATTTTCTAATAGTCAAAACTATCAAAAATAGCCTAAATTTTTTCAAGAGCTAATCAGTTCCCCTTCATTGGAACTATTCAAATTGAAGATGAATAGTAAGGTATGTTTTTTCATATACATTTAGTAAACTTATCTGTTTTAGTTCAGGGGTGATTTAATTCAATCGAGAATTAAATACATGCCATTATTCAACTAACTTAAGAAACTGGCTGATAGTCAAAAATGTTTCTATAGCACTCACAATATTTAGGTTGTAAATAGAGCTAATTCGAGGCAAAAGTCAATAAGGGCCCAACAATTAGATATAACAAAGCACTGTGGAAGTCACTTTATCAAAAAGACAGTTGCCTAATGATTAGAAATGAGCATTTTTTCATGTCTTTGTTGGCCATTAGTCTATGTTCTTTTGAAAAGCTTCTATTCGTGTCTTTTGCCCACTTTTTAATGGGGTTGTTTGATTTTTTCTTGCTACTTTGCTTGAGTTCTTTGTAGATTCTAGTTATCAGATCTTTATCGGATATATAGCATGCAAATATTTTCTCCCATACTGTATGTCATCTATTTTCTCTAATGATTGTTTCCTTGGAAGTGCAGAAGCTTTTTGATTTGATCAGGTCCCATTTATTTATTTTTGTTGTTGCTGTGATTGCCTTTGGGGTCTTCTTCATGAATTCTTTCTCCAGGCCAATGTCTATAAGAGTTTTTCCAATATCTTCTAGAATTCTTATAGTTTCATGCCTTAGGTTTAAGTCTGCTATCCACAGTGAATTAATTTTTATGAGTGGTGAGAGGCGAGGATCCTGTTTCAGTCTTATAACTGTGGCTATCCTATTTTCTGAGTACCATGTATTGAATAGTGATTCTTTATCAGAGTATATATTTTTGTCTGCTTTCAGGACAAATTTATACCTGGGTTCTCTGTTCTGATCCATAGATCTATGTCTCTGTTTTTGTGCCAGTGCCACACTGTTTCATTTACTATAGGCTTGTAGTATAGCTTGAGGTCTGGTAAATTGATGCCTCCCAATTTGTTCTATTTGCTTAAAATTGCTTTTGCTATGTGAGGTCTTCACTGGTTCCATACAAAGTGTAGAATTATTTTTTCTATATCTGCAAAAATTATGTTGTTGTTTTAATAGGGATTGCATTGAATCTGTAGATCACTTTGGGTAGTATAGACATTTTAACAATGTTGATTCTGCCGATCTTGAGCATGGTACATTTTTCCACCTGCTTACATCCTCTGCTATTTCCTTCTTCAGTGTTTCATAGTTCTCCCTGTAGAGGTCTTTTACCTCCTTAGTCAACTATATTCCTAGGAAATGCAAATCAAAACCACAATGAGATATCACTTACCTCCAGTGAGAATGGCCTTTATCAAAAAGTCCCAAAATAATAAATGTTCATGTGGATGTGGAGAGATAGGAACACTCATAAACTGC
Organism: Cheirogaleus medius; assembly: GCA_008086735.1. NCBI lineage: Eukaryota > Metazoa > Chordata > Mammalia > Primates > Cheirogaleidae > Cheirogaleus > Cheirogaleus medius. The sequence continues at coordinate 6,320,613 of VBSM01000656.1, forward strand.
TGATGGGACTGCAACTATTACAACCTCTGTAGAAAGTAATATGGAGATACCTCAAAGAGCTACAGGTAGAACTAGCATTTGATCCAGGAATCCTATAACTGGGCATCTATCCAAAAGAACAAAAGAGATTCTATAAAAAAGATATCTTCACTGGAACTGGAATATTTATATCTGCACAATTCATAATTGCAAAGATGTGAAAACAACCCAAATGACCATAAATACATGAGTGGATTAATAAAACGTGGTATATGTATACCATGTAATAGTACTCAACTACAAAAAACATTGGTGAACCAATACCTCTTGTATTATTCTGGATGAAGCTGGGGCCCATTCTCCTATGTGAAGTATCACAAGAATGGAAAAAAGAAGCCCCACATATACTCACCATCAAATTGTCACTAATTTATCAACACTTATGTGACATATGGATATAACATTCATTGGATGTTGGGCAGGTGGGAGAGGGGATGGGTATATTCACATCTAATAGGTGTGGTGTGCACTGTCTGGGGAATGGGTATGTTTGTAGCTCTGACTTGGGCAGTGCAATGGCAAAATGTGTAACCTAAAAGTTTGTACCCCTGTAATCTTCTGAAATTAAATAAATAAATAGAAATAAATGCAAATAAGTTCACACTCTGAGGTACTGAGTGTTATGACTCCAACACAGGTTATACCTAGGAGTGCAAATGGTGATGCATATGATAATTCTGTGTTTAACTTTTTCAGAATTCACCAGCAATGTACGAAGTTTCTGGATTCTCTATGTCTTTGCCAGCACTTATTACTTTCCTTTTTCAATGATAGTCAACATATTTATCACTTTTTTAACATTACATACAAATGAAATTCAAATTCTCATTATAAAACTGGGAGGGTTAATATGATATTTTCAAGTGTGAAAAGATATAGAACCAATGAAAAATTATGCATTCTTCTTTGAACATTAATATTTTTGGACTTTTCTTTTTTTTTCTTTTTGGACTTTTCTTTACATAAATTAATGTGCAGAAAATTAGCAATACAATTATTTATTTTCACAACAATATAATTATATCATTGGTTAGAAATAAATACTGATAAAGTTAGTACTCAATGAATAATTATTTTACTGCCAATTCTCTTTGTGGCAAAAACTTATAACATGGGGTTTTCTATGTGAACATGTGCTGTTGATATGAATTTTTTATTGTTGATTTTTATCTATTTCTTTGAAATGTATTGCATAAGCCTAATTACTTTCTCTCCTAGGTTTCATTTTAGCTCTACTAATAGACCTTTCTGTATTATACAAAGTTAATAAAAGTAATGTGAAAGTTAACACCATTCCTATTTAATCCTTGTATAAGATTTGTGGTCCTGGGGAACAGTGAATTATTGTTTATAGTAACATAAATATTACTGTTTTAGGATAGTGATACACAATGTTAACATCAGTGTGAGGAAGTAGATATGCTCATATTTGGTTCATGATTCTCTATAGTGTACCATATTTTATGCCCAACTTCACATTTAACACATAAATAAAGGCAATATTTCAATTGATATGTTGTAAAACCCACTTTGCATATAAATCCAAATGATGAAGAGGGTATCATCAGGAAATGGGAATATTTATCATGATAAATTTGTTTTCAACTGCAGTATTTAATTCTGTGAGGGTTATACTTTCCCTTTATACTGTACAAGTAGTTTGTATTATTACCCAAAATTCTGTCCAATATATATAAAGGAAATGATATATTTCTTCAAACACAGGGAACATGGAAGGACAATCACTTTTGCTGATTTTCTGCTGCATAATCTAATTTTTACAAGAAGGCAGACATTTGGTTAGGCATATAACATATCTCCCAAAATTCTGGACATTTCAATTTTAAAGAATATATTCAAGTTATTATTTTAACATATCTACAAGGTTGTTGGAAACATTTCAAAAATATGTATGAATTGGAAAGTCATACTGAGTTTGGTAGAAAAACTGAGTGATTTAATCATGAAAAAAATGCTAAAAAATTAACCAACATATATGCTGCATGGAGAGCTATGGATCACTTAAGTCATGGAAGAAAGCCTTCCAGAAGTCTTGAAGTTTCCAAAAGCAAATCTGAGAGAACAAGATCCACCCAAGAAAATGAATCATTTGCTCTTAAATGTGCATGAGAAAATATTGAAAAAAATACTCCACTAGTTTATGTTCAAGATACATAAGAGCTTCTATTGCAGCTATTTATATTATTTTTAAGATAATTAAGTAACATATAAGTTAAACAATAATATTTCCAATATCTGAATTATCTAATGCTATATCATGTCTTTCATATTTCCCTTTTCTTTTTTTTCATTTCCAAGAATGAAGCTTCTTCTATTTTCTCAATTTTGGGCTCCCCAAAGAAAAAGTGAATTCCACTTCTTTATGCTTCATTTGCCAATAAAATAAACTGTGATAAAGTTTATTGAGCCTAGTCAGTTCATCACTAAATCTTTCCTAGCCAAACTTCATGCCCAATTTTTATGCTATTGAACAAAATTGTATCTAATATTACATGTTTTAGGAAAGAAAAACACACAGTGGCATAATTCTACTGTTCTCCTGATTCTGATGCTATGAAAACAGAGAGAAAAACAGAACACACCAGACATAATTACCGAATTATTAAGTTATTGAATTTCCCCTTACATTTTATATCAGTCTCCAATATTCCTATAATCTTAGAAATTTTTAAAATAAAACAAAAACACCTTTGTGACCTTCTTGCGAATATTACTTTCTTTACTAGATAAGAAATATAATACATTCACATTCCCTTGGTCTTACTACATGTTATTTTAGCAATTTCATATACTAAATTAAGATGGAAAACCTATAGATAACATAGAATATGTGACCACATATAGTTCTCCACTGGCTTAGCCAAAGGTCTACAATCTCCCTAGTTATGCACAAATTGGGACCAAGTTATTAAAAATCCTTATTAGGAGTTACATCAGCAACATAGTGGAATGAGAAAACCTGGATACTCCCTACTCACCATAAACACCAAGTTAACATCAATTCACGGACAAATTTCCTTTGTGAAAAATCCAGAAACTAGTTGAGAGACTCCAGCAACACAAGTAAGCATGAAACTATACACATCGAAGCCAGAAGAGAAATTTGAGAAACCATCTCACCATAATCTCTATTCTCTGCACAGAACCATATGACTGCGATTTAATCCCCTAGTTCCCAGCTTCACCCTAGGGAGGGAAAGAGGTGGACTGTACATCTACATTCAGTGACCATAAAACATATTCTGACGGTACCTGGAGAACTGGCATCAACTCCCCTGTCTTGGAGTACTGACAGGAACTGGAATAATCTAGCTGCCTGAAGACCAGTGAGAACAGAGATGGCAGTTTGATCTAGCACACAGCTAGTCACCACAGCCCCTACCCAAAACTTAGTGCAGAGAAAATAAACCAAAACAACAGATCCAAGCTTCTTCCTGAGGAGGGAAAGTGCTAAACAGAGTGTTCAATGATCTAACTTTTCTGAGAGCTGCCTGGAAAACTTGCTTCAGTGACACTTCTCACAGAGCACTGAAGAAACACTGGTTACTCTAGATGCCCAGGAGCCAGTAAGAACAAAGAAGGCAGGTTGGACCAGCATGAAGGTTAAAAATAGGCAGCCAGAATATTTGCCCAGGTTGGTTGGTGAAAGACTTCTCCTGCAGGAGGCCAGTCCATGAATACTACAAAATACTGTTTTGTCTAATGTACAGACACAAACACAGAGAGTTAATGGTGAAAAAAGCCAAACAAGCAAACCAAGGAAATATGTTCCAAACAAAGAAAAAAGAAAAATCTCCAGAAACTGACCCTATAAAACAGAGTTATATGATTTACTGGGCAAGAATTCGAAATAACCATCATAAATAAATGTGGTAACCTAGGACAGAAGAAAAACGCATGAACAAAATGAGAATTTCAATAAAAAATAAAAGTGTGCCAAACATAAATCATGGAGCTGAGGAATACAAAAACTGAACAGAAAAAAATAAATCACTAAAGAAGCTTAATAGATGACTAGAGCAAGCAAGAAAAAGAATCAGTGAACTTGAAGATAGATTATTGGAAATTATTTAGTCCAAGGAACAAAGAGGAAAAAAATAATAATAAAAGACTGAAGAAAACTTAAGGAACCTATAGGACACCATCAAATAGACAGATATATGCATTATGAGATATCAAAAAGAAGAAATGAAAAAACCAAAAAGGTTATTCAAGAAAATAATAGCTGAAAACTTTCTAAATTTGAGGAAGGACATAGATATTCACATCCAAGTAGCCCAAAAAACCCTATTAAGATGAAATAAAAACTCCACATAGAGACACATTATAATCAAATTGTCAAAAGTGAAATAATTTTGAAACAAGCGAGAAGAAAAGTGACACTTTATGTAAAAGAAATGTCCATAAGCATATGGGCAGGTTTTTTTCAGCAGAAACCTGGAAGGTAAGAAGGATGTAGGAATATATATTCAAAGTGCTAAAAGAGAAAAAATAACCTGCCAACCAATACCACACTCAGCAATACTATTATTCTAAACTAAAACACAAATAAAATCTCAGGGAATTTATCACTGGGACTGCAGTAAAAGAAATGCTAAAGAAATTCTTCAGGTAGAAATAAAAGGATGCTAATAACAACATGAAAATGTATGAAAGTATGAAACTCATTGTAAAGGTAAGCATATAGTTGAATTTACAATATTTTAATACTGAAATGGTGGTGTATTCATCACATTTAATGGTATAAAAATTAAAAGACAATGGTTTTTTAAAAGCTATAGATACAATAATATATTAATGAATAAACAATACAAGAATATATAAATTATGACATCAATAATATAAAATTGGAAGGAATAGAAGATAAAATCTACAGTTTTTGTGGGGGTCAAAAGTAAATTGTTATCAGCTTAAAACAGACAGTTGTAACTACAAGATATTTTTTGTGTAAGCCGTATGGTAACTACAAAGCAAAATCCTGTAGTAGATACACAAAAGAGAGAGAGAAAGGAATCAAAAAATAACACCACACTCAAAACATCAAATCACAAAGGAGATAGCAAGAAACAAAGAAAAGTGCAAAAAACTACAAAATACTCAGAAACAATTAATAAAATGTCAATAGTAAGTCCTTACTATATCAATAAGTAGTTTAACTGTAAATGGTTTAAATTCACCAATCAAAAGACATAGAGTGACAGAATGGTTAAATAAAAGGAAACGAGATCCAACTATATGCTACCTACAAGTGATTCACCTTAGCTTTAAGGGCACACACGGGCTAAAAGTTAAGGGGTATAAAAAATATTCTACATAGATTGTAACCAAAAAGAACAGAAGTGACTATAATTTTATCCAGTAAAATAGATTTTAAGTCAAATATTGTGACAAGAGATAAAAGGTCATTATGTAATGACAAAGGGGCCAATTCATCAAGAAAATATAATTGTAAATATATGTGCACACAATGTTAGAGCTCCTAAATATTGAGAGCAAATGTTTACAGTAAAGAAGTGTAAAGTAAACAGCAAAACAATAATTGTAGGGGACTTCAGTGGCTCACTTTCAATAATGGATATACATCAAGAAAGAAAATCAATAAGGAAACAGTGAACTTAATGCCATAGTCTGTGTGGACCTAACAGTTATGCACAGAATATTCCATCAAACAGCAACATAATACACATTCTTCTCAAGCACATACAGAACATTCTCCAAGATAGATTATGTGTTAGAACACAAAAGAAGTCTTAATAAATTTAAGAATATTTAAATCATATCAAATATCTTTCTGACCACAATGGTATGAAACTAGAAATCTGTAATAGAATTAAAATGGAAAATTCAGAAATATGATTAAACTAAATAGCACATTCCTGACCCACAAATTTATCAAAGAAGAAACAGAAATCAAAAAAATCTTGAGACAAAAATATTGGATCGACAACATAGAAAAATTATAGAATGAATCAAAAACAGATCTAAGAGGAAATATAAGAGTGATGAACACTTAAAATATGAAAATTAAAAGAAAGATCTCAAATAAACAACCTGACTTTACAAGTTGAAGAACTAGAGAAGGAATCTCAAAGTTACCAAAAGGAAGGAAATAAAGATCAAAGTAAAAATTAAAGAAATATAGTCTAGGAAAACAACAGAAAAAATCAATAAAACTAAAAGTTGGTTTTTGGAAAGATAAATAATATCAACAAAATTTTAGGTAGGCAAAGTAAGAACAAAAGATAACAGTAATAGATGAAATTAGAAATGAAAAAGGAGACATTACAGCTGAAACAACAGAAATACAATGTATCGGAACAAATCACTATAAAAAATTATTAACCAAAAAATTGAATAACTTGGAACAATGGAAAAATTCCTAGAAACATACAACCTACCAAGACTGAATAATGAAGAAAAAATAAAATTTAAATAGACCAAAAATCACTAAAGAGGTTGAATCCATAATCTAAAGCCACGCAACAATGAAAGGCCCAGGACCTGATGGCTTCACTTATGAAGACTAACAACTATTTAAAGAAGACTTTATAAGACTCCTTCTCAAACTCTCTTAAACAATTGAAGAAAATGGAACACTTCCAGACTCACTGTATGAAGCCAGTATTACTCTATACCAAAGCCAGGCAAAGACATGACATGGAAAAAAAATCCTTGCAGTACAATAATCTAATGAATAAAGATAAAAAATGTCCTCAGTGAAACACCAGAGAAATGAAATCAATAGCACATTAAAAGAATCATCCCACTATGATCAAGTGGGATGTATTCCTGGGATGCAAGTTTAATATATACAAATCAGTGTGACACACCATATTAATAGATTGAAGGATAAAAATTATATAATCACTTCAGAAAAGGCATTTGACAAAATTTATACATAGTTTCATGACAAAAAATCTTAACAAAAAATGGATAGAAGGACTGTATCTCAACATAATCAAGGCCATAGATGACAAGCCCACAGGTAATGCCATACTCAATGGTAAAAACTTGGACATTTGTCTTCTAAGATCACTAATAAGGCAAGGATGCCAACTACCATGACTTCTATTCAGTGTGGTATTAGAAGGCCTAGATACAGTAATTAGGCAAGAAAAATAAATACAATTATCTAAATTAAAAAGGAAGAAGTAAAATTATCTCTGCAGATGATATAATCTTATAGAGAAAACTGTAAAGACCCCACAAAAAAGCTTTAGAACTAATAAATTCAGAAAAATTAAAAGATACAAAATCGACTGCAACAATCAGTTGCTGTTTCTTTACAATAGTAACATATTATCCAAAAACGAAATGAAGAAAACAATGTTGTTGTTTTTTTACAATAGCATTAAAAGATAAGTAAAATACAGCTTGAGTTTCCCTTATCTGAAATGCTTGGGCCCAGAAAAATCGGAAAAATTTCTGCCAATCTGCAGGTTGCCTTTTCATTTTGTTTATTGTTTCCTTTGTTGTGCAGAAACTTTGTACTTTGATGTAGTCCCACATATTTTTAGTTTTGCTTGTGTTGCCTGTGCTTTTGGTGTCTTATCCAAAAAGTCATTGCCAAGACCAATGTCAAGCAATTTTTTACCTATGTTTTTTTCTAGGAGTATTATGCTAAGTGAAAGATGTCAGACTCAAATAGGAAAATACTCACTTGATCTCACCTATATGTGGAATCTAAAAAAGTTGAATTCATAGAAGCAGAGAGCAGAATGGCAGTTAACAGAGATATGGGGATAGGGGAAATAAATAAATAATGATCAGAGAGTACAAAATTTCAGGTTTGTAGGTTGAATAAGTATTAGAATTTGAATGTACAGCATGATGACTACAGTTAGTAACACTGTAGTGTATACTTGGAATTTGCTAAGACAGCAGATCTTAAGTGTTCTCACCACAAAAAAGGTGACTATGTAAAGATATGGATATGTTATTTAGCTTGACTGTGGTAATTAGTTTACCATGTTTATGTAGAGCAAAACATCATATTGTAAACCTTACATATATATATACTTTTATGAAAAATTAAAATTGAAAACAAACAAAACCATTAAAAAACAAGAAATCCCACAAAAGTCAAGTGTGGAGAAATTGGAACACTCATACATTGTTGGTATGAATGCACAGTAGTGAAGCCATTATGGAATACTATATGGAGATTCCTAAAAATAATTCCAAGTAAAATTACCATATGATCTTACATTCATATCTCTGTGCATTTATCCAAAAACATTCTATTTTGTATCTCTAAGAAATATTAGCACTCTTACATTTATTGCAGCACTAATCACAATAGCCATGATTTGGAAACAGCCTAAATGTCTATCAACAGATGAATGGATAGAAGAAATGCAGTATATACATACAACGGAATATTATTCAGCCTTATACAAGAAGGAAATCCTACAGTATACAACAACACAGATGAATTCATTATGCCACAAAAATCCATTATGCTATTTGAAATAAGTCAGTCACAGAAGGATAAATATTGCATGTTAAAAACCTAAGTGGACATATAGGAATAACATTTATCGGGTGTGGGGTGGGTGGGAGCGGGGAGGAGGGGATGGGTATACACAAACATAATGAGTGAGATGTGCAATATTTGGGGGATGGTCACGCTTGAAACTTTGCCTTGAGGGGGGAGGGGGGCATGGGCAATATACATAACCATAATATTTGTACCCCCATAATATGCTGAAATAAAAAATAAAAAAAAATTATAGAAGATCTTTAAAATATTCAAACTCATAGAATCAGAAAGTAGAATGATGGATGCCAGGACCTGGGGACATTGAAAAATGGGAAGTTGCTAATCAATGGACATACAATTTAATTATATAAAATGAATAAGTCCTAAGGATCTATGGTACAACATTGTTCCTATATTTAACAATGGTATATTGTATGATTAAAGTTTGTTAAAAGGGTTGATCTCATGTTAATTATTTTTGCCATAGCAAAATACATGTACCAAAAATAAAATAATAACTGGTATAACTGAAAATATTATGGAGGCTTTATTATTCACTTAAACTTCAATTTGAACATATATATCAGATTAGTAATGAAGAACACAGAATCTTTCAATAGCCCAGGGCACTTAGATTTCTAGAAAATTAAGTGAGGATATGGGAGATATATATGGATATATAGATATGCACAAACACACACACATACATACATATATATTTAGATATTTCATAATATGTTACTGCCAAAAAAGACTAAAACTCTCAGATATGGGATGGTATCTTTTCTTCACCTTTTCACCTAATTATGCACTCTCCGGCTCTAAAATTTTGAATATACACAAACATTTATCTTACAGATAAATGGCTTTTGATTATGTATATTGTGAGCACTCTGAAGATGAAGCTTAATTTCAAAGTTTTGTTATATACTATTTGATTCAGCATTTTGTTAACTTTGCCATAATTTGAGAGGTAGAACTAAGATTAATAAGTAACCATGAATGATAGTAAAAATAGCTAACTTTCTTGGATGTTTGCCAGTTTCAAGTCACTAGGCTTAGCATTTGTGAGTATATTAGCTTACAGAATTGTCACAACACTAGGAAGTAATTCTATTATCTTCCCTATTTTGCATATGAGAAGCTAAATTCACTGAGAGTAAACAACCGCACCAGCATGTAAGTGAGAGGTAATATTTGAAAGTGCTTTTGTATGATTTCAGAATCAAAATACTTAAGGAATATGCTACATGATTTCTGCTCAATATGGTAGAATTGTTTGGTAGTCAGGGGAGTTCAAAGAAGTACAAAGAGAGGTTATTATCCTTCATATTTGAAATGTTACAGCTGAAGCTTGATGACCACTTGACAGAAATATAATGAAGATTAGAGCACAGTACAAGTGAAACTCTCTCCAAGTTGTGAGATTCTCTTGTTCTAGATATGAAATAAGATGAGGACAGGGCAAAAGATGGAAAGACTATTTATTGAATTTTTTCCTGTGTGAACTTATTTTTTGGACTACAGTTTTGGGAATTCCCAGAATCTATATTTAAATGGAAGAATGAAGGTCTCTTCCAGAGTGGATTATAATATTATTGGGTGATATCCATCATTTTGTTTTATCTGAGCCATCATTGCCTTTCATTAATGCAAACAATCAAAAGTGAGTAAATAAACGGTGCAGATTAATGTGAGTGTACATCTGTTTATTACACACATATACTAGATTATAACATTTAAATACATAGAATATAAGACTTATTTGCAAAAAACTAGTTTTTTATTTGAAATTTACAAAATATGTGAATGTGTATTCTTTTTACTAGGAAAAACAATTATATCACTTGGATAATCCAACTCCAATAACCACCTCTATGTATTACTGCTGCTTTACTTAGCAGTCACTTCATTAAAAGCATTAATCGGCCATAATGAACTAACAACCTGGCAGTTAATTGCTTCTAATGATTGGTTTCTTGGACATAATAGCCTAAATGTATTTTAAAAGTTGTGTGCTTCCAAATATGGGTTCTTATTCCTTGATTTGTTAAAATAAATACAAGAAAAAAAATCTTACCACATATTTCCATCATAAGATATACAGAATATACTATTTTTAATTTTACTCATGCACTAAGTGGATTACCATTCTCTCTCTATGGTATAAATTTCTCTTTGCAGACAAGCAATATAGTTATAATTGGTCACATCTGATAACACAATATTAAACTAAGAAGGATCATTATAATAATGTAATCATTTATTACTGTATGTTTTATCAGGGCTTAGATAAGGAAATGATGATTGTATTTGAAATTCTTTTGAAAGCAGTGACCTTATTAAGTTCAATTCATAGGCTTATTTACATAAAATGGCCACTCATTGTGAGAGAAAAAACAAAATCTTAGTTATAACAGAACATTGTTATGTGTACCAAAGTAGTGGTACTTTGGGCTCCATAGAGTAGCCAAAGCTTATTGACTCTCAAACAAAATTATATCTGGGTGACAAATACATTATTTTTTTGCAAAGACAAAAATAGAAAAATTCTAAATTGCCTGCTTAGGTGTTATAAGCAATAAGGGAATGTATATTATAATTTTTAAGGAAGAATACAAATTCCACTTGTAAAAGGCAGAAATGTTAACATTCTTCATTTTTTTACTTGCACAGGTGATATTGTTACTGTTATTTGAAATTCAAAACTTACAAAATAATATTAAAGGTGAACATTTATTCTGGGATTTGTTTGGAGATATTTTATTACTATTTTAATCTTGATACATATTATTAATCTTCTAAGGATTACTATTTATTCCTGATTCAAGCCTGGGAGGTTGTATATATCCAAAATGTATCTATTTGCTCTAGATTTACAGTTTGTGTGCATAGAGATTTTTATACTCTCAGATAATATTTTACATTTCTGTGGTATCAATTGTAATGTCTCCTTTTTCATTTTTTATTAAGAATATTTTAATCCCTTCTCTACTATTCCTGGTTAATCTAGCTAGTGGTTTATTTATTTTATTTATCTTTTCAAAGAATCAACATTTTTGTTTCATTGATTCTCTGTATTCTTTGTTTGATTGTTTGTTTGGTTTGGTTTCCATTTCATTTAGTTCTGCTGTGAATTTTACTGGTTTTAGTTTTGTTTTGTCTTTTTTTCTAGTTCCTTGGGGAATGGGGAGTGATATTGGGTTGTTAATTTGTGATCTTTCTGTCTTTTTATGTAGGCATTTAGCGCTATGAACCCCTCTCTTAGTACTGCTTTTTCTATATTCTGGAGATTTTGGTAGCTTGTGTTATTTTTGCCATTCAATTTGAAAATTTTTGTGACTTTCATCTTGATTTCTTCATAGAACCAAAGATAATTCAGAATCAGTTTGCTTAATTTACATGTATTTGTGTAGTTTTAAGGGTTCCTTTTGGAATTGATATCTAGTCTTATTTCACTAGAATAAAAGTCTGAGAAGAAACATGTCATGATCTCGATTTTTATAAATTTTCTGAGACTTGTTTTGGGGCCTAACACATGATAAATCTTGAATAATGTTCCATGTGCTGAAGAGAAGAAGGTATATTCTATAGTTTGTGGGTAGAATGTTCTGTAAATGTCTTTTATGTCCATTTGTTCTAGAGTCCAGTTTAAGTTCAGTGTTTCTTGTTTATTTTCTGCCTTGATAATCTGTCAAGTTCTGTCAGTGAAATATTGAACTCCTTGGCTATTATGATGCTGCTATTTGTTTCTTTACTTAGAACTAGTGCACTTTGTTTTATGAATCTGGGAACTGCTGTGTCAGGTGCATATATATTTAGAAATGTTATAGTATCTTGTTGAACCAATCCCTTTGTTATTATATAATGACAATCTTTGTCTTTTTTACTATTGTTGATTTAAGTCTATTTTATCTAATATGAGAATACTATTGCTTGCATTTGGTTTCTATTTGCATATAATATTTTTTCCACCCCTTTACTTTGTGTCTATGAGAATCTTTATGAGTTTAATAGGTTTCCTGGAGACAGCATATATTTGGGTTTTTAAATATAGCTTTTAAGTGGGACATTTAGAACATTTACAGTCAATGTTAATATTGATATGTGAGATATTGCATGAGTTTTCATGTTTATTGCTACCTAGTTACTTTGTTTTCTCCCTTATGTTACTATTTCCTAAGAGCTGTGAGTTTTTACTTTTGGTTGTTTTTATAATGGTGGCTATTGATTGCTTTGTTTAACATATACACCACTTTTAAGGATTTCTTGTAGGGCAGGTAAAGTGGTAACAAATTCCCTTAGTGTTTGCTTGTTTGTAAAATACTTTAATTCTCCTCTACTTATGAAGCTTAGTTTTGCAGATACAAAATTCTTGGTTGACAGTTACTTAAAACACACACACACACGAAAGATAGGGTCTCATTCCCTTCTCGCTTGTAAGGTTTCCTCTGAGAATTCTGTTGTTAGTCTGATGGATCTGATGGATTTTGTTTTATAAGTTACTTGATGCTTTCATCTACCAGCTTGCAGAATTTTTTCTATCATTTTGACTCTGATCAGTCTGATGAGTATGTGCCTTGGAGACATCTTCTGAATTCCATCAGACTTATAAAAAAGAACTGACACCTATCCTACTGAAATTGTTGCCTAACATCTAGAAGAAGAGAGTTCTATTTAACTTATTCTACAAAGCCAGTATCACCATGATATCAAATCCAAGCAAGGACACACACACAAAAAAGAAAAACTACAGAGCAATATCCCTCATGAATGTAGGTGCAAACATCCTCAACAAAATACTAGCAAACTGAATTCAACAGCACATCAAATAGATAATTCACCATGATCTAATGAGTTTCATCCCAGGGAAGCAAGGATGGTTCAACATACGAAAATCAATAAATGTGATTCACCACCTAAATAGAATTAAGAAACAAAAGCCATATAATCACCTCAATAGATACAGAAAAATAATTCAAAAAATCTAGCACCTTTTTATGATAAAAATCCTCATCAAACTAGGCAAAGAAGAAACATACCTCAAAATTATAGAAGCCATGTATGATGAGCCCACAGCCAACATCATACCAAATGGGGAAAAGTTGAAAGCATTTCCCTTAAGAACTGGAACAAGACAAGGATGCTCACTGTCACTATTTCTATTCAACATAGTACTGGAAATCTTAGAGAGAACAATTAAGCAAGAAGAAGAAATAGGTGACATCCAAATTGGAAAAGAGGAGGTCAAATATGGTTTCATCAGTCTTTTCTAATCCTCTATAGTCTGTTCCACTAATCTATGTGTCTACTTTTATACCAGTACAATGCTTGTTTGGTTACTACAGCCATATACTATAATTTGAGGACAGGTATAGTGATGCCTATGTATTTGTTGTTCTTGTTTAGGATTCTTTGATTCTTCAGACACTTTTTTTATTTCATATGAAATTTAGAATTGTATTTTTCTAATTCTGAGAAAAATACCACACACATATAACTGACTTATTTTTGACAAAGCTGATGAAAAATCCATGGGGGAAAAATGCTGTATTCCATAAATAGTGCTGGGAAAATTGGAGAGCAGTATGCAGAATGAAACTGGATCCCTACCTCTCACCATATAAAAAATTAACTCAAGATGGATTAAAGACTTAAATGTAAGACCTTAAACAATAAAAATTCTACAAGGAAATATCAGAAAAACTCTTAGAGACATTGGCCTAGGCAAAGAATTTACAAATAAGACCTCAAAGCAATTACAGCAACAACAAAGATAAACATATGGGACTTAATTAAACTAAAAGTTTCTGTACAGCAAAATAAACAATCAACAGAATAAATAAAGAACTTATAGAATGGGAGAAAAGCTTTGCAAAATACACACATGACAAAGGACTAATATCCAGAATCTAGAAGGAACTCAAACAAATCAACAAGACAAGAACCAAAGTAACCCCATCAAAAAGTGGGCAAAAGAGATGAACAGATTTTTCCCAAAGAAGATATACCAATGGCCAACGAACATATGAAAAAATGTTCAACATCACTAATCACCAGGAAAATGCAAATTAAAACCCCAATGATATACCACTTAACCCCTGTCAGAATGCTATTATTGAAAAGTGAAAAAACAATAGATGCCAGTGTAGATGTGGTGAAAAAAGAATTCTTATACACTGTTGGTGGGAATGTATATTAGTATATTCTCTATGGAGAATGGTATGGAGATTCCTCAAGGAACTAAAAGTAGACCTACCACCAAATCCAGCAAATCCACTACTGGACATCTCTTTAAAGTAAAAGAGGTTATTATTTCAAAAAGACATTTGAACCTGAAGGTTTATTGCAGCACAATTCACAAATGAAAAGATATGAAATAAACCTAACTGTCCATCAACTGTAGAATGAATAACAAAAACAAAAATGTGATACACATATATGCATATATACATACCATAGAGTACTATTTAACCATACAATAGAAATGAAATAATGTGTTTTGCAGCAACTTGGATGAAACTGGAGACCATTATCCTGAGTGAAGTATCTCATAAATGGAAAAATAAATGCCAAATGTTGTCACTTATAAGTGGGAGAGATGAGTATATATTGTCACGCAAAATGGAATAATGTATATCTGAAACTAAGAAGGGGGAAGTTCAGAGCGGGGTGAGGAATCAAAAACTACTTATCGGTAGGCCGGGCGCGGTGGCTCACGCCTGTAATCCTAGCACTCTGGGAGGCCGAGGCGGGTGGATAGCTCAAGGTCAGGAGTTCAAAACCAGCCTGACAAAGAGCGAGACCCCGTCTCTAAAAAAAAAAAAAAAAAAAAAAAAAAAAAAAAAAAACTACTTATCGGTTACAATGTATACTATTCAATGGGTACAGGGTACACTAAAATCCCTGATTTAGCACTTTGCAATTCATCCATGTAAAAAGAAAACACTTTACCCTTTCAAAATTAAAAAAGCAAACATTTAACAAACTACTAATGTAGATAAAATGAATTGAAATCCCAAAAATATTTATGACTATTAGTGAAGTAATTTTTGTGGCAAGCTCTTTACTAGATGATGAACATATTCACATATTTATAGATTATAATAAAGGAAATAATGATATTGTGAACACGTTATTGTATACACATTATCATGTATTATTTTCCATAATATTTTTGACTCATTATTCTAATCTAAAGTTCAAGTATAAAATTTTTTAGTATTTTTTATTTTTAAATACAAGAACTTGTAAAAATACAAAGTTGCCGTTCAATGGGCATTAAGTTTCAGTTATGCAAGATGAGTAAGTTTTATAGATCTGCTATAAAACATTGTGCCTATATTTAAAGTTACTGTGTTATGCACTTAAAAATTTGTTAAGATGGTAGAATTCATGTTAAGTCCTCTTACCATAATAAAAATATACTGTATCTATAGAATATAGATATATGCATATAACACTTTTCTAGTGATTATATTTTACAAAACACATGAATGTCTTGATTTGTTAGCACCAAAAATTTAGTGTGATTTTATTTATTTGTATATTGTAGCAAAATTTTAGTGAAACCTGGAACATATCTTGACTATTCTAGTTCCAAAATTAGGGCCTTAATTTTTTCCTAATGTGTTTCAGTTAGTATTTTTATGACATATGACTTATGTGATAAAATAAACATTTTTCTCTTTGTCCACTTAACACTAAACAAGTTAATAACATTTTTACTATTTTTAAATCCTTTTCCAGCTTTATTTAAGTCCAATTGGTATAAAAAAAAACTTCACATAATAATATATACCATTTGGTGAGTTTGAGCCTATGTGTGCACTCATGCTACTATCACCATAAATCATAAACATTTCAATCACTTTAAATGTTTTCTTGTGTCCCTTCATTTTTTCTTTGCTTTTTTTTTGTGGTAAGAGCATTTAGTATGAGATTTACACTCATAATAAATGTTTAAGTGCATACCATGGTATTTACATGAAGTACAAACCATGCATGGTTTAAGTATACAATATATTTTATCAATATCTATTATTAACTATAGATGCTATGTTGTACAGAAGACCTTTGAAACTTACTCATCTTATGTAACTGTAACTTTATACATATTGAAAAACAACTCCTCGTATCCTCCTGCCATTCCCTGGTAGCAATCATTCTACCATCCACTTCAATACTTTTGACTATTTTAGATGCCTCATAGAAGAAGAATGATGCAGTGTTTGTCCCTCTGTGACAGACATTTCACTTCCACATAATGTCTTCCATATGAGATTGGAAGACTTCCAATGTCTTCCATCTGTGATGTCACAAATTACCATTTGTTCTTTTTAAGGCTAAGTAATATTCCATTGTATGGATATACCAAATTTCTTTATTCATTCATTTGTTGGTGGATCTTTGTGTTACTGTTCTTATCTTAGCTATTGTGAATAATGCTGTAATGAACATGGGAGTATAGCTGTCTCTTTGACATACTGATTTTAATTATTCTGGATAGATGCCCAAAAGTGGGATTGCTTGATTGTATGTTAGTTCCATTTTTAACTTTTTGAGGGACATCAATGCTTCTTTCCATAATGGCAGTACCAATATACATTCCCAACAATGTATAAGAGTTCCAATTTCTCCACAACCTCACCAATACTTGTCATCTTTTTATAATGGTCATCGTAGAACAAGCATGAGGTGTTATCTCATTGTGGTTTTGATTTGTATTTCCCTGATGATTAGTGATGTTGAGCATCTTTTCATATACCTATTAGACTACAGATTCAATGCAATCCCTATTAAAATCCCAAAGACAGTTTTTACAGAAATAGAAAAAAATCCTAAAGTTTATATGGAACCACAAAAGAACCCAAGTAGTCAAAGCTATTTTGAGCAAGATGATCCAAGGTGAAAGTGTCATACTTCCTGATTTCAATATATCTTTCAAAGCTACAGTAAACAAAATTGTATAGTACTAGCTTAAATATATGCCTATACACCAGTGAAATAAAATAGACAAAGCAGAAATAACCCCACATACATATGACCAACTGATCTTTGACCAGGATGCCAAGAATATACAATGAAAAAATAAGTATTTTCCCTAAGTAATGTTGGAGAAACTGGTTGTCCGCATGCCAAGAATGAAATTGGACTGTCAATGGTATAGACTTAGTAAATTAATTAATTAATTAATGATAGGACAAATACATGTGTCAAAATTAATATTCAGATCAAAACAAATATCTAGACAAAGCAAAGAAAGAGAAAATACATCATTTCACTGAATTAAACAGCTCTTGGACTTATGTTTAAAAATTAATGGCAGATTGTAATGCATAATTTTAAATTTTATATTTGTATATTTCTCAAAAAGCACTCAGAATCAGTCAATATTCACACAAAATTATGCCTGTAACTAAAATATAAAATTTTACTTACTTAAAACTGATGGGGAAAATCATCAGGCGCTGGGACGCGGCCGCTCACTGCCTCCCCGCAGCTCCGCATCCCTGCGGGCCATTGCTGAGAGGGGCCAGCTGGAGGCCGCAGAGGGTGGGTGCGCGCTGCTGGAGCTGGGCCTCCTGTGTGGGTCCGGGCCCGCCCTCAATGCTAGGCCACTTGCTCCGACCTCGGGCCACGCTGCCCGCGTGAACCTGACTGGGTACTTTTTGAATCCCACTGTTGCTGATTGGATGTTAAAGCTTGTTGCTGATTGGATGTTATAGCTCATTCTTGATTGGATGTTAAAGCTTGTTGCTGATTGGATGCTCTTTGAGTCCTACCAAGGGTATAAAAACTGGAGGAGAACAAGGAAGGAGGGTCAGAAGATCAGAAGTTGGCTGAACCTGCTGATGGAATTAAGGCTGTTCTCCGACTCTCAGCTTGCCACTCAGTTATTTCCCTGGTCAAGAGCTGTTAACACTTGCAGAGAAGAGCTGTTACACTTGCTGTTAACACTTGCCGGAATATTTTGGTTCCCTGACCAGGAAACTGACTGCGCTGGCACCTTGAAGCCACCGGATCGGGACGGCGGACGGCAGGCTATGAGCCGGCGCCGAGCAGCAGAGTTGTTGGCCAAGGGCAATCTTGCCAAAGGTCTTGCTGAGGGAGGGGAAGCAGGGGCACTGACGACAGACAGCGGGGCACTGATGTAGGCCACGCTGCGACAGGCCTCCCGGCAGGTGCAGCCCTCCACAGCAGGAGGCTGAGTGGGTGGGTGCTGGGCTGGGCAAGCTGAAGCAGTGGCCAGGATGTTGGACAAGGTAAGGCCCTGGGACCCGCCCGAGATAGTCCCATCAGTGAGATGGAAGAGGAGCCCGATCAGCTCCTAATAGGCCTGTCACTGGGACAGAAGAGGAGCCCAATCAGCTCCTAGTAGGCCCATCACTGGAACAGAAGAGGAGCCCAATCAACTCGTCAGGTGTAGGCCTGTCACTGGGACAGAAGAGGAGCCCAACCAGCTCCTAGGGGTAGGCCCGTCAGTGGGATGGAAGAGGAGCCCCATTGGCTTCTAGGGGTAGGCCCATCAGGGGGATGGAAGAGGAGCCCGATCACATCCTAAGGACAAGGATCCCCCAGGGGAGGGATTGTGTAATGTAAGTGGAAGGAACAGAGAGACTGCTTGCAGTCATTGTGTCTGTAGCCCCACAGCGATGGGGTTTGAGTGGGTCCTAACCTGGAGTTCTGTGGTGACATCGTAACGGCCATCACGCCTTATCCAAGACGCGCCTAAGTTCCCTCAAGGGACGTAGCCAGGCCCCTACTCCTTGTCTACGAAAGAGAAAGAGGAGGAGCTGGAACAGGGACCAGAGTCTGGGCAGGGACAAGGTTCAGAAAGGGAGAGTTGTCGGTGGTGTAGGGAACGGGAGCACTAGTTAAACCAGTTAAAACATGGGAGGGTCTGAATCCAAGCCAACAGTTCTAAGGTAAAGGCTGAAAAATTTAATATGGAGAGTGGTGACTGGGACTCCACCGATGGCATCTCCACCACTCGTCCACCGGTTGCAGTCTGCCCCTGCCTTCCAGATGCCTCTGTGTGAAATGCAAGGTCCACTGCAGGTTCGGGATGATGGAACCATCCAGCCGGGGCAACCTGCCCTGTATTATCAGCCTTTCTCCACCACCGACCTATGGAATTAGAAGCACCATACCCCGTCCTACTCGTGGAAACCACAGGCCATCAGCGACCTCCTGGAATCTATCTTCCCGATTCAACATCCCACATGGGAAGATTGCCGGAAACTCCCACTGACCCTGTTTAGTACTAAAGAATGACATCGGATCATGACTGGAACTCGGAACTGGCTGCATGAACGGGTGCCGGTGGTCACCCTGGATGTGGAACAATGGGCATCATGAGTGGTGCATGAGACCAACCCAGAGTGGGATTTCAACTCACCAGAAGGACAAGCAGCACTGGAGCGGTACCGAGAGACTCTTCTCCAAGGAGTGCGGGAAGGGGCCAAAAAGCCAACCAACATGAACAAGGTTGCCTTAATTACCCAGAAGCCAGACGACTCACCCTATGACTTCTATGAGCACCTCTGTGAGGCATACCGAATATACACACCTCTTGACCCAGAGGCAACCAAAAACCAGAGGATGGTGAATGCAGCATTTGTCGGGCAATTGGCCTCCGACATCCAGAGGAAGCTGCAGAAAGTCGAAAGATTTGCAGGCATGAGCATCATGCAGTTAATGGAGGTGGCCCACAAAGTGTGTGTCAACTGGAACCAGATCCCTCGGAGGGAGAAAGATCAGAGGATGAAGAAAAAGGCGGCCCTCCTTGCTGCTGCCCTCGGCAGACTTGACCTGTCCAAGCGGCCTGGACCCCCAAAAAAGGGTGCAACCAGAGGATGGGCACCCCTGGCAAGAGAACAGTGTGCCAATTGCAAGGGGTTTGGCCACTGGAAGAATGAATGCCCCCACAAGGGAAGTCACCTGTCACAAGGGAGGGACTATCCAGCAGAAACCAGAAGCCCAAGAGCTAGTGGGGATCGTTTGCATTGACTCGGAGTTGAGCCAACCGGGTTCCTTCAGCCTTCGCTAACCCACAGTCAAGATGAAAGTAGGGGGCCAACAAATGACATTCATGGTGGACGCTGGAGAAGAACACTCAGTTGTGACAACCCCCGTGGCCCCCATTACAAAATGGGAAAAACTATAGTTGGAGCTACTGGGACTCGGGTAGCCAGAAGGCACGAGGTCCTCTACATTCCAGACTGTCCAATGCCTCTCTTGGGATGGTACTTGCTGAGAAAGTATGAGACAGACACCATCCAGAGGACCGAGGAGCTGAAGGAGGCCAGGAAGAAGCTGGCGGAGAAAGATAAAGAGTGCGCTAACCTGAGGCACAACCACCAGCTGACAGTGGAGTCCCTGCAGGCCTCACTGGATGCTGAGACCCAGGCCTGCAATGACCTGGAGTTGCAGCTGGGCCATGCTACCCATCAGGCAACAGAGGCCCAGGCAGCCACACGGCTGCTGCAGGCCCAGCTGAAGGAGGAGCAGGCAGGGCGGGATGAAGAGCAGTGGCTGGCAGCTGAGCTCCGAAGCAGGCACAGGCCCTAGAGCGCCGGGCTGCGCTGCTGGCTTCTGAGGTGGAGGAGCTGTGGGCTGTGCTGGAGCAGGGTGAGCGCAGCCGGCAGCTGGCAGAGCAGGAGCTGTTGGAGGCCACCGAGCACATCAACCTCCTGCATTCGCATAACACAGGCCTCCTGCACCAGGTGGAGGAGGCTGCCCAGGAGAAGCGGGAGGCAGAGGAGAAGGCCAAAAAGGCCATCACCAATACTGCCATGATGTCTGAGGAGCTGAAGAAGGAGCAGGACACAAGTGTACACCTGGAACTGACGAAGAAGACACTGGAACAGGCAGTGCAGGAGCTCCAGGCCTGGCTTGAGGAGGCTGAACAGGCTGCCCTCATAGGTGAGAGGCAGGTAGCTATGGGGGTACTGGTGCAGACTGTGGGCCCCTCTGCAGAGGCCAATGGCCTGTCTGTCCAAGTGGCTGGACTCGGTAGCTTTGGGATGGCCACCTTGTCTGCGGACACTGGCAGCGACCGTCTTGCTGGTCAAGGAGGTGGACGGGTTTGTGCTTGGGCAGGGTGTCTGTGTGTAGGTCCCGCATGCAGTGGTGGCTTTGGTGAACACATCAGGGCACCGATGGCTTTCTTGTGGTTGACTGGCGCAGTGCCAGGGACGGCTATGTGGGGACCCACGAGTCACCATCGACACTGTGTGGACCTTGAACCCTGCCACCTTCCTTCCTACCGGGCCAGGGCCTCCGGAACATGACTGTACCGAGGCTGTGGAGGAGGTCTATGCAAGCCATCCAGACTTGAAAGATAGTTCGTTGCCAGTGCCTGACCTGGAGCTCTACACGGACGGCAGCAGCTACATCCAGAATGGCAAACGGTTGGCTGGCTACGCAGTCACCACAGAGAGCAAAGTAATCAGGTCAGCCCCTCTGCCTCAGGGATGGTCAGCCCAGAGGGCAGAGTTATGGGTGCTCATCCAAGCCCTCAGGTATACAAAAGGGCCAATGTATGCCCCTGGATCTGGCTGGAAGCCAAAGACTGAATGGGACCACTGGTCTGGACTCTTATGGGAATTGGACTCGGGGCCTCTGCCCCAAGAGACTGGACTAACTTGTTTCTTGGTAATCCTTTTCTGGGTCTACATGGGGTGCCTCTGTGATGTTCTTGGTTGGGGCTCTCTGGGAAAGAATGCTGTTACTACTATGTAAACCAGTCAGGAGTTGTAACTACCAAAGTCAAAGGGCAGAAAACAGAAGTTAGAACAGATGGGCCTCTATACTTCTGATGGTAACCATGGGACCCTGCTTGCTCAATGCAGTTATTAGATTCAGAGAGAGGTTGATGCCTCTGTGTAAACTGATAAGGGCATCAAATGGGGGAATGACGGGGAAAACCCTCGGGCGCTGGGACGTGGCCACTCGCTGCTTCCCCGCTGGCCAGTGCTGTGCAGGGCCAGCTGGAGGCCGCCGCGGGCGGGTGCGAACTGCTGGGGCCGGGCCTCGTGTGCTGGTCTGGGCCCACGCTCGATGCTCGGCTGCCTGCTCCCGTCCTAAGGCCACTCTGCTCGCGTGATCCTGATTGGGTACTTTTTGAACCCCACTGTTGCTGATTGTATGTTATAGCTTGTTGCTGATTGGATTTTAAAGCTTGTTGCTGATTGGATGCTTTTTGAGTCCTACCAAGGGTATAAAAACTGGAGGAGACCAAGGAAGGGGGTCAGAAGATCAGAAGTTGGCTGATCCTGCTGACGGAATAAAGGCTGTTCTCCGACTCTCAGGTTGCCACTCGGTTATTTCCCTGGTCAAGAGCTGTTAACACTTGCAGAGAAGAGCTGTTATACTTGCTGTTAACACTTGCTGGAACAAAACTAGTTATTTTATTATACGTTTTAAAGAGGATTCATAAATTTTATAATTGTGTTTCTTTGGTATGTGTAATAATTAGTCCTTGTTCAATATTTATTCATAGTATTTACAATTGATTTACCCTTAAATTCATTAAGCAGAAGGCATTTATGAAATAAATAATTTTTACTAAAATAGATAGCAATATGGTAGTTGGAATTTATTAAAGATCCTGAAGATAATAATTAATATTTACTAACCTAACAGAATTTTGGGCAAAGCACAATCATGTCACTATTAATATTAACCATAAATATATTAATTATTTTAACTATTATTTAGATGGAATAATTATAAATTCACTAGCTCTTCTAATCACAAATCACTAATAATTACTAATCACAAATTGGGAACACAGAAATATTATGATTCCTGAGTTCCCCAGTGAGCCATTAGAATATTTACCCAGAAACTAAACACTATGATTATGGAAGTCACTCAAAACATAACCACAAGTAACAAAGTTTTAAGAAAAATGTCAAACATATAATGGCATATATACATTTTAAGTTACCAAAAAGTGAAGTAAGGACTACATAATTTCCATTTAAATAAATGCAGGTTGAAAATTTCCTCCTCTAAACTAAACCTAAAAAATAAAGTGAAGGCTTGGATGTAATTATGTATATAAATCTAGTTAAATATGATAAATAATAGAGGGAAAACTAAGACAAAACTAAAATCAAATGAAGAACTATCTAATAAATTGCTTGTTCTCTAAAAATTAAAGAAATTAAGTATGGTAAAGCAAAGAAATTAAATAATGTCTTCTTAATTCAAATTCCAACAAGTAAAATAAATGGAAAATCATATATTATTAAATATATACAGTAGAAAAAGGCAGAGATACCAATCTTTTTGTACAAAAAACAACTGCCACTAAAGAAACACAATGCTGAATGAAATATGCACAAAGTGTCCAGGAAACTAAAGCAATATAATAACTTTTGCATATCTTTAAGTTTCCTGTACCACTTTCACCTACCATATAGGATAAAACATATGGCAATAGTGTTACTAAATAAACAAAGCAACTATTTCTAAAATTGCAAAACAGCTAATCTTTACTAATTTGGGACAGAAGTTCATAGATAGGCAACAGCTGCAGTTTTACTAGCTGCATCTTAATGTTCCACACACACTTCTGCTGAAAAAGATAGAAGTGGAGACTGCCTCCTTTAAAATTAATATTATGTCTTCTTTCCTTTTGAAAAAATATCCTGAAGGTCATTAGCAATGAATTTTACCAAGAACTTTTTCATTCAGAGAGAGGTAGATGATAGACACTAAATTCTAAAAGTCAGCACTAGGATTTTAAAACAGAACATTATGAGTTAGAAGAATTAAAGAGGAGACAGAAAGGACTTCCTACCTGGCTTCCTTTCACAGCCTGGAATCCTAGCCATTGGCTCTTCAGCTTAATTACTGAAAAACTTTTTAAAAATATAATAACAAGTGGGAAAACATAAGAAAAAGGTTCTGTTGGTTGTTGCCTTCTTAGAAAAGGGTTACCCTCCCCCATTCTCTCTCTGTCTTTCTTTGTTCCTATTTATTTTCTCTCCCTCCCAGAAGAGTAGTTTAGAGGAAGAGTAACAGAGTGTTTATCCTGGCTCACAGGATGCATGTTTATGTGATAACTGCTTGCTCCCTGCAGTATAGCTGGCATGATATGATGTGCATACTAAAACAGATTGCACTAGACACATCTTAGCCCAGCTAGTTTTGCATCCTCTACCTTTTCTATCACAGAGTGGACTTGCTTTGTAGGAAGCTGGAGTACTGTAATGACACAAAGAAACAACTCAGGGCTTTGGTAACTGTGTTTGTGAGGAAAGAGTTCCTAGGAAGTGTTTACCTCCAGTGAAAGCATCTATGTCCTTTCCCTTTCAACCTAGATGTCCATGTCACAGAAACACAAGCACTCTCTACTTCTAAGTATTTCTCAAACATGGCAAAAATTTTTGCATGTAAAAGATTACTGACTTTTGATTGATATTTCTATATGCTGAATTTTTAAATCAAATTTTCAGTTTTTCAGTAATCAACTCTTATAGAAAGTCTACTCCCTTAAGCCTCATACGTAGACAATACTTAAAACACTAATGCAGAAAATACATTTTGTTGCTTTGTTTGGACAAATCTTAATGAAAATTTAGTATGGACAGAATCCCCAACACCAGCATGTAAATAGAGAAAAGCTTCTAAATTTGTTTCAATATTTACGTATGAATTTTTAAAAAATAATGACTATAGCAATACCTGTTTATGAAACATCTTATCTGGCATACATCAAACTTAGAGAAGTAAAATGAAAGTAATTAATACTGTTGTTTAAAATGCATATGATTTGGAGGATAGCAAATGCCATTTCCTGACATATTTTAGAAAGGATTTAAGTATGGTTAGTATATCAAACTCAAAACAGAGTTATCAAAAATATAAGTACAGATAATTTATTTCCATAGCTTGTACATACAAATGATGCGCAGAATCATTTGGAATATATATTACAGTTACGTTTGTATTTAGTTATTCCAATAGCTCTTTTCTTTTTTTTTTTTTAATTTCAGCATATTATGGGGGTACAAATGGTAAGGTTACGTATATATCCTTTGCCCCTCCTCCCCCCACAAGTCTGAGCTTTAAGCGTTACCATCCCCCAGATGGTGCGCCTCGCACTCATTATATACCCATTCCATCCTCCCCCTTCCACCTGCCCGACACCAATGGATGTTATTCCTATATGTCCACTTAGGTGTTGATCTGTTAATACCAATTTGCTGGTGACTACATGTGGTGCTTGTATTTCCATTCTTGGGATACTTCACTTAGTAGTATGGGTTCCAGCTCTATCCAGGAAAATATAAGATGTGCTATATCACCATCGTTTCTTATAGCTAAATAGTACTCCATGGTATACATATACCATATTTTATTAATCCATTGTATTGATGGGCACTCCGGTTGTTTCCACAACTTTGCAATTGTGAATTGTGCTGCTATAAACATTCAAGTGCAAGTGTCTTTTTTATAGAGTGTCTTTTGTTCTTTTCACCTCTCAAAAAAATCAACTCACGCTGGGTAACAGACTTAAAGCTAAGGTATTAAACTATTAGAATTCTAGAGGAAAACATTGGAAGTACTCTTCTAGACATTGGCC
>VBSM01000656.1:6351356-6365139 GCA_008086735.1 Cheirogaleus medius
AATGTCTGATAGGGTTTTCCCAACATCTTCTTCTAGGATTTTTAAGGTATCATGACTTAGTTTATTTTTAATGTCTTAGCAATACCACAAAATACTTTCTAAACTAAAAGTTATCAGTAAATTGTATATTTGTATATAATATACTAACTCTAGCAATTGTTAAGATATTACTATCTTCTTTGCTAGTCTAGTTGTTAGGTAGACAGCTATGGACCTCTGTCCCCTCTTGGGGACAAGGTGGGCAACAACCATATCTGGGGGAGGATGGAACACTCTATGAATCTGCCAATCAGAACTTAGCGTTCCAACTGCAAGAGTACAGAGGACTCTCTAGCCCATGGGCCAAGCAGCATAGGTACAATAGAGTCTGGAAAGTGACCTAGAACAACCGGTTTTCACAGAGGCTGATGGGAGATTGCATGCATAGTAAGACTCAGGTCATAGAATTTCCAACTGCCCATCAAAGTTGTTTCAAGATGATGTCTGAACCACAGGGAAGTCTTATTCTGGACACTATAAAATGAGACCCATACCAAAACCAGGGTTTCTTTTGCTATGAAAAGGGGTCCAGTCATCATCTGTGGCATATGTATCTTGCTCTGTAAACCTATATCTTGCTCTTGCTCTATAGTCCTATCTTGCTCCTCCTCAATAAATTTCACCTTGTGCTTGCCTCACTTTGGTGTGTCAGGTCATACTTCGGCCATGAGCACAACAAGAACCGAGAACACAGAACAACATTGCCAAGCCCAACATATTTGGTGACATGATTTGGATGTTTCTGTCTAGGTAAGCCATCTCATCTTTTTCCATAAAAATGCTCTGATGCAGATTACTTTGTCTAGGCAAGCCAGCTCACCTTTCTCCATGATAACACTCTTGCTTTGGGTCTTCCTGCCTTGCAGCCAGCGTTTGAGAGATACTGAAGCTTGCTTTTGCTTTTGCCATTTCTCTTATTGCACAGTTGAGTTATTGGCTAAACCTGATTGTGTGATAAGGAGTTTGGGGACATGTCCGTCATTTTAGGGGAGAAGACTTTCATTTTGTTTCACTTTAGGGAAGAGGACTCTGCGTTGTAACTTTTGCATTTCCAGGCTTCACTTTGGTTTTGGCAACATACTTTTCTTTCTGATCTGATGGGGTGCTAGTGGTCCCTTCCTGTGTTAAGGCTAAACAATGTTTCCTCGCCTGGTTTGGTGGGCACTAAGTCATCTAGTGTCTGACTCACTCGCACAGAGTGAACCTGTATGCCTGGTAATAAGGAAAGCAGGACTTGTTCATTGCCTTTCAGGACTAGAGGGTTTATACAGCCCATGCACATGCCTGTACATGAATAGATATGGGTTATCTTAAGGCATCACTTTTGAATCTATCCCCACCATGTCTCTCCCATGGGGGGCATGGCTAAATACTTACACCCCCGGATTTATCAGGCCTTTCTCCTTCACTTTCAAGCTCCTTCTTTCACTCTATCTCAGGAAGTGACTTCTTTATCATGGCTGGCCACCCAATCACTGGTGCTCTTACAAACGAACCAGGCCTTTAGACCAACAGATATCATTGTCCCGGCACTTAAAAAATGAAAGGCTTTTAGGTTTGACAGGTTATGCAAAGCTGTTCTTCCTCTGAATCAGAAAAAGAGATATCTGGAATGGACCTATGGCTGCATGGCCCAGGTCCAGCCCTAACAGATCCCGGCTGGTAAAGTCTCTGCTTTCCTCCCCATTTTATTTCCATCCTTACTTTCTAGATGGGTGCACAGAAATCAGAAATCATTCCTAACACCCCTTTGTGGTGCATTCTCTCAAACAGGGACAAGTTTGATCCAGATACCCTGAAGAAGAAACGTTTAATCTTCTTCTGCACAATTGCCTGGCCACAGTACAAGCTAGACAGTGGAGAACAGAAGTCGCCACATGAGAGTCTAAATCACCCCACCATCTGACAATTGGACCTCTTTTTCAAAACGGAAGGAAAATGGACCGAAATACCATATGTACAGACTTTCTTTTATTTATGGGAGAATCCTCTGTGATGCAAGGGTGTTTGGTGCTGAGTAAGACTATGGTGTTAGGAAATCTTCCTCAGGTTTTCACTGGTTCTGAGCTGCCTCTATACAAGGGAGGCATAAAGGGGGCCCTATAAAGGGGGAGGAGGTGCCATCTCTACCTCCACCAGAGAAAAAGGCAACTCAGCTCCTACCCTTGGTGGTCCATAAGCCCTTTAGTTTAGTAGAGTTAAAACAAATAAAGCAAGATCTGGGAAGCTACATGGATCACCCTCATAAGTACGTAGAAACATTCCAGCATTTGTGTCTAGCCCACTACTTAGCTTGCAAAGATGTACATGTTATTCTAAGCCAGACTTTAAATAATTTTGAGAAAGCCAAAGTGTTAATGGATGCACAAAAGTTTGCCACCGGATTACACCTTTCAGATCATAGATATCCAGTGGGTGAAATAGCGGTGCCCATGACTGACCCAAGGTGGAATAATAATTCCTCAGAAAAGAGGTGGGAGAGAGAACATTTTTAAATATGTGTCCAGGCTGGCCTCAAGGTCACCAGGCAAAAAGCAGTCAATTATTCCAAGGTCTCTGCCATGACCCAGGGGCCTGAGGAAAACCGCATAGCTTTCCTGGATCAGCTCCAGAAGGTAATGGAAAGACACACTACTCTCAATAATTGATCCACACAGGACCAGGTATTAGAAAAACCTCCAGAAGTTTGCCCAGGATACTACCACCTACCTGGATGACATGGTGGCTGCCACTAATTCTGTTTTCTATAACAGAACTTCTGATTTTAATTCTCAGGCTCGAGAGAAGGAAAAGAGGAAAAAGGCTAGGCATGCCCAGTTAGTAGCAGCATTAACACCCACATTCAAACCCACATTCGAGGCCAAAGCCCTCACCAAAGAAGGAATCTCCAGTGCCCCATTTGCCAACAAGAACGGCACTGGACAAAGAACTTCCCCAACAGGGTCAGGCCACCCAAGTCCCCTTGTCATCAGTACCATCAAACAAGTCACTGGACTGCACTCTGTCCTATGGGATCATCCCAGGAGGGGAGTCAGTCCCCAGACTGGGTCATGGTACAACAATGAAGGAGCCCACTCCTGTCAGTCCCCTGGCAGATAACAATCACTGGACTGGAGCCAAGGGTAAACTTGGTGGCAGGTAGGACAGTAAATTTTCTTCTTGATACTGGAGCTGCCTACCCTGTGGTCCTCACCTACTCTGGAAAACTGAGCACTCAATGCTGTATGGTCACCGGAGTCTCTGGGGACCCTACCAAACAATTTTTTACTCTCTGTTTTCTTTGTTTGTGTGAGGAGGTGATCATTGAACATTCATTTCTGGTAATTCCTACTTGTCCTGTCAACCCGCTAGGATGTAACTTACCTTCTAAACTGTGAGCACAGATTTCCTTCTATCCTCAGGAGGAATCCAGCCTCATAGGTCTCTTAACAGATTCAGAGGTCTTGGGCCAAGATCAACAGGAATGTGAAGCAAATATTCTTGCAGTAGTTGTGGACATCAGTTCCCCAGGCCATGCCAGAATGGCGCAGCTGGTTATGGTCCACCTCAAACTGCAGCAGGGATATCCCCATGTTAAACAATATCCCTTGCAGCCTAAGGCCTGGGCAGATCTTGAACCTGTTATAAGAAAATTCCTAGTTTCGAGTCTACTTATCCTGACTTGCTCTTCTTATAACACCCCTATTTTACCTGTCCAGAGAAAGGACAGCACCTACTGATTGGTGCAAGACTTAAGGGCAGTCAATGAGGTCGTGGTGCCACCACATCCTGTAGTGCCCAATCCTTATATGTTACTGGGAAGCATTCCCCCAGAAACCACTTATTTCAGTGTTCTAGACCTAAAGGATGCTTTCATTTCCATTCCTGTCCACTCTGACTGCCCAAATTTATTCACTTTTGAATGGACTCTCCTACATAGCACACCCCACCAAATAAGGTGGACAGTATTGACACAGTGGTTCCAGGACAGCCCTCATCTTTTTGACTAGACTTTGGGAAAAGGTCTGGATGACCTCCAACTCCACTGGAATGTGGTGCTTCAGTAAGTTGATGACCTACTGATCCACTGCCCGAGCTTAGAGGAGGCATGAGAACACATCATGTGAGTCCTGCAATTCCTGACTG
This sequence comes from Cheirogaleus medius, assembly GCA_008086735.1. Lineage (NCBI taxonomy): Eukaryota > Metazoa > Chordata > Mammalia > Primates > Cheirogaleidae > Cheirogaleus > Cheirogaleus medius. The sequence continues at coordinate 6,355,521 of VBSM01000656.1, forward strand.
ACAGGGAGTACAGCATGTCCTATCCCAAAGTGCAACCAGCTCAACCTAAGGTGAACTACCTGTGGCTTGTTCTCACCCTGGTAAATGAGAGTTGTCTCTGGATCAAATCTAGGCTATAGTTTTCCTACCTGAACCTATCACTCTGCCCCTTCTGCACTCTTTTCTTGTGCTTATGGGGTTTTGCCAAATCTGGATACCTAATTATGGGCTTCTGCCTAAGCTCCTTTATAAAAGCCAGAAGGAGGCACTAAAAAGGAACCTATAATGTGGCGACCTGAACAAAAACAGGCTGTTCAGGCATTAAAAAAGACTTTACTCCAAGCCCCAGCCCTAGGCCTGCCACACCCTCAGAGAACCTTCTTTTTATATGTCCATGAGAGACAGGGAATAGCCATGGGGGTGTTAACACAGCTTTTTGGGGCACAGTTACAACTGGCGGCCTATTTATCAATGAAATTCGACCTTACAGCTGCAGGATGACCCTCCTGTTTGAGGGCAATAGAAGCCATATCTTTACTCTTACCAGAGGCCACTAAATTCACTATGGGAGCTTCCCTTACTATTAGAACCTCTCACTTTGTCTCTGAGCTCCTCCAGGGAGGGGTGATAAAATGGATTTCGGATAGCTAACTATTAAAATTCCAGGCTATGTTAATAGAAACACCTGACTTAAAAATTGAGACCTGCTCTGGACTTAACCCTGCCTGTCTTCTTCTAGAAGGCACGATAGGGGAACCTAGTAGGCTATTGCATAATTTTGAAGAGATTATACTTCACTACTACCTTCCCCTGGCAAATCTATCCTCAGTCCCCATTCCTCAAGCCAATCAGTGATTTACTGATGGCAGTGGTTTGGTCAAGGAAAGAGAACGGCCTGCAGGCTATGCAATAGTGACCAAGAGTATAGAAGTGGTGGAGGTGCAAGCTTTACCTGAAAATACATTTATCTGCCCAATTAGCTGAAGTCATAAACCTATCTTGAGCTCTCCAGTTAGCCAAAGACAAGAGAGTGACCATCTACACAGACTCTCAATATGCTTACATGGTGTTACATGTTTGTGCATCTATTTGGATAGAGCAAGTATCCCTTACCACTCAAGGAATGCAAATTAAATATGGGCAACAGATTCATGTGCTTTTAGAGGCCCTTTGAGAACCACCTAAGGTGGTGGCCATTCATTGGACATCAAAAGGGAGCTAATCTAATAGCTCAAGGAAATTGGGCCACACATATGGCTGCCAAACAGGCAGCCCTGGGTGAAGTGTTTTCTAATTTAGTTGGAGCCCTAGTCCTTTCTAATCCCACTCTCCTTATTCCAGTTTATTCCATCTCAGAAATATCTGGTAGGCTGACTCAAGGATATGACTTGAGCCTCCCTGATACTTAAAGAAAACCTGTATCTATTATGAGCTAAATTATTTAAGAAAACTTGGCAGTAGCCACCCATAGTGCTGCCCACTTCAGCCCTAAGCCACTTAGACATCTTCTGGAACAACATTATGTTTCTCCTTTACTAGCCTCCACTATTAGACGGGTCAGCTCACTTGATACTATCTGCCAAACCAATAATCCTCAAGGGGCTTTGAAGGCAAAACTTGCCTCTCCAGCCCAAAGAAAGGGAACTTACCATGGTGAGGACTTCCAGGTAGATTTCACATAAATGCCTCCCTATAAAGGATCAAAGTACTTCATAATGTTTGTCAACACTTTTACTTGTTGAGTTGAAGCTTTCCCTTGCAGGACTGAAAAGGCCACTTAAGTTTCCTAAAGACTTCTGGAGAATATCATGGCTCGTTTTGGCCTTCCCCAGTCTTTACAGAGCAACAGTGGTCGTGCCTTTGCTTCACAGGCAGTGTAGGGAGTCTTCAGGGCTCTGTAGATCTCTTACAATCTGCATTGTACCTGTAGATCTCAGTCATCAGTCCAGGTGGAGCAAGTTAACCAGAGCCTCAAGCTCGCCCTCTGCAAGATGACCCAGGAAACTGAATTCAGTTGGTTACAACTTCTCCCAGTCTCTTTTTGCATTTATACATTGTGGATAAATCCTTCTTTTGTTTAAATGCTTTTGAAGTGCTGTATGGCTGACCTTTTTTTCTGATTACTTCAAATTTTGATTTTCAGGAAAAGGCTGGACACCAATATGCCCTTCAAGTAGCTCAGTTCCTGCACACATTACAAAAACACAAGCTACCACCTAGAAACCCTTCTTCCCCTAGTCCTTTCTGTCAGCCAGGGCACTTAGTGCTCATCAAACAGTGGAAGGATGGGTTCCCCATATCCCAGTTAACCTTGGTGTGAAAAGGTCCCTATCCAGTCTTACTTTCTATGCCAACTGCTATTAAGATCCCAGAGATACATACTTGGCTCCATCATTCTTAGGTGAAGACATGGAAGGACCAAAATGAAACTCATCCAGCCTCAGCAGACAAGGAATCCAACACCAGAGGCAATCCTTGAAGGATTTTCAGTACCTGTTCAAGTGGACTTCTTCTGCTGTGGCTCCTTCAAATAAGTAGTCAGAAGCGTGCACCTGCTTTTTCTTAAAAAAACAAAACAAACAAAAAAAACACTGTGGCTTTTTAAAAACAAGTTTGGACAGGTTTAGGACAACATCAGTGCCATTCTAGAGTCTGTCCAATCTCCAAGTGTGAGGTGATACCTCTAGTCCCTAGTTGATGTCCTTGATAATTTTCTTGGTCACTCTATTACTTTGCATCCTGGAAGTTCTAATATTGGGACCAAACCTCATACATTTTCTAACTAAATTTATTTTATCCCACCTAGAGGCCATCAAGATACAAATGGTCCTATGTTCCCTACCAGCCCCAGTGCCTGCCTCCTCTTTGCATCTACAACTATGACAATCTGATGAGGACATATACCAAAGTCCCATGGAGAGACCTCCAGAGAACCTCCAAGAGGCCAACCTATTAGGAATTATTGCTCCCACTTATCAGGAAGCAGCCAGATGAGTCAACACTCCTCCCCAACAATCTGGGCCTCTAGAGTATAGAATAGGAAAATGTTTGGTAGATAGTGAGCAAAATATAGCTCTCCTAGGTACAAAAGTGGGCACCTTGCCTTGGTGCTGTCTCAAGCAATTGCCTCACCTAGGGAATAGGGACAAGGGCAGTTGGTGCCCTATCTTAATCTTGCCCCAAGCAACTGCCATAACTGGGGTAAGGAGGAACACTCTAATTGGCAAAAGACTGAAGGGAATTCCCTAGTCCATGGCCCAGGCAGCCCAGGCACAATAAGATCTAGAAAGTGACCTATAGTAACCTAAGTCTAATTTCATTCCATTAACTGTCAATCAAAGTGGTTCCATGGTGATATTTGAACTGGGAGGAGGGCCCAATCCAGACAGTATAAAACGGGACCCCAGACCATAACCAGAGTCTCTTATTATGACAGGGGGCCCATTTGTCATCTGCGGCAAACATATCTTGCTCTTACTCTATAAACCTTTCTTGCCTTTCCTTAATAAACTTCATTTTCATGCTTACCTTGCTTTTGGTGTGTCTGGTCATTCATCAGCCAAGAGCACACCAAGATCCAAGAACACACTACCAACCTAGCACTACTGTTGTATGGTGTTGCCTTGGGGATTCCCCTAAAATTGCAGTGGCTGTAGATGGCCCTCTGCATTGTTGGGCTCCCCTTCAACTGCTGGAAAAAAGATCCCAGTGTAAGAAGGGTGTATTTTCACATGAAACATCAGCTGCCCTTCCTGGGATCAAATCCCTAAACAGTTGGCCACTACATGAGGGTGTGTTGCCCCTTGAGCCTGGTGTACTGTTCCAGTGACCTAGGGCCTCAATAGTGGTCAGAACTGTATTAACTATAAATGGCAAATTCCTATTGTTGAGCCAGAGTGAGCAGGCCAGGATCTCTGCCTCCATCTCACAGCATTAAAGAAGTAGACTACTAGGCTCCAGGGGAGCAACAATACCCTACCGCCAGTAAAGTCCTAGAGGATAATATGATGCTCAGCTTCATTGTGTCACCATGTTGGTGAAGTAGAGCCGGCATTAAAGAAGCAAATAGACCCTATCTCATTGATGGTGGTAAGTTCACCTGACACCCCATGGTACTTCATAGAAAATAAGTTCTGCTGAGACAAGGGCCTCCTTTGTTGCTGCATTCTTTGCTGCTGTCACTCCTCATCCCCCACCCACCAACCCCCACCAACCCTTCAGAGATAGATTGGGAAACCTTGGGGGAAGCTCCTGCCTAGGAGGCCAGCAAACATGAAAGTCATAACCCAATTTTTCCAATAACAATCTGTGAGCTCAGAAAACCAAGGGCCCAGTCAATACCACCAGGAGCTTATCAGGTAAACATGCAAAGAGAGAGTAAGAAAAATTTAGTCACCCAGAAAAACAAGCCTTTCTAAAAATTTTACCTAATAAAATCGGAGGGGGAAGGACAGATTATCTCTCCATGAGTGGGGGCCATCCCAGAAAGAGGCTACTGCTTAGAGGCATAGGGCCCCTTTCCTACTCTTTCCCTCTTATCAACTAGAGACAGAAGCTAAGAACTTTAGCTTCAGGTGGCTAAAAATACAAAATAAACAAATAAAACAAAAAAAGACAAAAAGAGAAAGGCGACTTCTGCTTTAGGTGGCTACACTCCAAGAAATGAAAACAAGAACTTTAAACTTTAAGCACTGAGCACACTTTAAGTCTAGCAAAACACAATTCCAGCCCTAGATTACTTATTGATTTATGAACAAACTCCCAGATACAGGAGGAAAATGAAATGTAATAAATAAATTGTATATATATATAAATATATAATAAATAGATAAATTATAAATATATTTTCCATAATTTCATTCAGTTAGAAATTAAAATTAATATGCTAATTTATTTTTTAATTTTAATTTTTTTTATTTCAGCATATTACAGGAGTGCAAATATTCAGGTTATGTACATTGCCCTTGCCCAACTCGAGCCAGAGCTTCAAGCGTGTCCATCCTCCAGACGGTGCACACCACACTCATTAAGTGTGTTATACACCCATCCCAATTATTTAGTATACTAATTTATATACTAAATAATTTATATAACAAAAGGATAAAAAGGCACTGATGGCTTTTGTGCCTCTACAACATAGATTCTAATTCACTTTAACATTTGCTAAAATAAACTAACAAAAATGCATAGACTTAATCAATACTGGGACTCAAATTATAGTCATACCTGGGGAATCTCATTAAATTTAAATACTCTGTCCATATAATTTTTGAACGTAACTAAATATAAAATAGAAAAAAATGAGTATACCTCACTTTAACTGTAGCCTTGCCTATATTTTCCATAGTCATATACGTATTACTGTAAAATATTCTGTTAGATATAGATGCTCTACTACAATAAATAAATTAAAATTAAAGTAAGTTTTTGGCACTTATATATTGGCTTGATAAAATGTGACCCCATAAACACAAATTAAGATAATTAATGTAGTCCAATGTAAGTTAAAAAGGGAACTTTCAATGATTAAAGCTCATTATATAAAACCTAATTAGTAAAGGGGTAATTATCCCCACTGCTTCTCCATTTAACAGCCCAATTTTGCTTGTTCCAAATGTGAAAAACAAACACATAAATGTTAGGTAGATAGTGAGGGATTCTGGGTCTCCTAGGGACAAAAGTGGGTGCTGTTACCTTGCATTCTTTTGCAGATTGGTAGGGCATTTCTCCTTCCCTCAGGTGTGGCAATTGCTTGGGGTAGGATCAAGGTGGGGCAGCACCAAGATGGAGTGCCCACCTTTGTTCTTCCTCCCCAGGTGTGGTATTTGCTTGATGCAGCAGCAAGGTGTGGCACCTGCTTTTGTCTGTAGGAGATCTAGAGATCCCTTATTATCTACCTAACAGTAAGTAGTACACAGCAGTGTAAGACAGTGCCATGGAACACCAGCAAGCAAAAATACCATCCCTGACTGAATGGATTATCTGATTCAGAAAGTTAGAAAGTCATTTATAGCAGACAGACATTGGATTGTGTCCAAGCCATGACCACAATTTTACTGACTACACCAGTTGTTCGAGTTTCATTATCCACTTTGCTGGTAGCTACTGTCTCTAGCAGCCACCAGAGTTATCGGCCAAAGAACACCAACAGGAGTCCACCTCTTGTGTCCCTTCAGGGAGCCATTGTCATCAGGGGTCATATTTTGACTATGACTTTAGTGACATAACCACATGTGAATGTTTAATTTTTAGTGCTTACAGACCCTAGTGGAACATGACATTCCTGGTGGCCATACACACTGAGGTTATGGAGCACAGGCAGGGAAAGAAAAATAAAATGAGTGACAACTACCAGTATAAATAGGGACATACAGTATGGGTCACTTTAATTTTGTAGGCAAATGCCTAAATGGTCCATTTAAAGAAAGCTGGAAGAGAAATATCTCTATTTTCTTATCTCTGGGTCCCTGATTGAGCCATTTGGGTGTGGTGTAGAAATGGAAACTTTGTGAAGAATGCTAGGTAGAGATCAAATCTGCAGGTGGCAGGTGTAGGTCTGGAAGGTAGTTCCTGGGGGTGGAGAAGCCAGGGACCAATCAGGGGAAGGGACTACAGGAAAACACAGAACATCTGATAACCATTTGTTAATAGCCCACACTTCCTCTAAGCCCTCACATGCATCAGGCCAATTAAAGGAAACCACGTGGGGATGCTCAACATCTTTCTCCACTCATGGAGACTGACCCAATCCTCTCTCTGGAACATATTTTCACTTTTGGTAGCTTCTTTTTTTACTTTCGCTATGTATAGCTTCTTTCTTTTCTGTAATAAACTGTTTGTGTGGGATCTCTTTGTATTCGCAATCACTCCATCATCGGCTCAACTCAGTACCAGTACTCTCTATTGCCTCTGGGAACTGAAGACCATGGAACATAGAGATAGACCTAACAAGGGTGACTGAGCCCTGCTTCTGGCACCAGAAAGCTAAATCTGTATTTAAAATTGATGCTGAGGAAACATAAAATTATAAGCATAAAACCCACACTTCATTCCTATTCACCCAGAATCTGTTTTCCATTATTAAAATTTAATTGTCTTTATTTTCTCTCTGCCAGACTTACCTTGCAAACTCCAAACTTTAGTTAAACTCATCTTTTTACTTATTCTATGTCCACATCTAAGTACCTGAAAGTTGCTGAAGCTGAATAAAAATAGGATTGCGATGAATGATCCAATTTAAATTGATAATGACACAATTCAAATAGGCACTAAACATCCTTGAATAATCCTACTACACTCCCCAATGTGTTATCTATCTTTCTTACTTTCCTCAAAATACTATATTATACCTTTTACTCTTTTATCCAACTTCTTATATCTCTCCCAAAAAACTCTCAGCTGATAAATTTGCCCCAAATATATAACGGAAAACTAGTAAGAATAAATCATAGCATAAAACATTAACTCTTTCACCTTTTTTTACCAGTAACAACTCTACTCATATATGGTCCCATGATTTCTGTATCCTTTCTTTTGACTGTGATGCTTCTCTGCAGTTATCTAAATCCATTTATTCTATTTATCTTTAGTTATCTTACTACATTATGCCATTTCAAGGACTTCTCTCCTACAATTGTGATTCCCTCCCTTTGTACTGGATCATTCTTATAAGGATAAAAATATACTCTATTAATATATCTTGTGTTAAAAATATTTGTACTAAAAAACAAAAATTTACTAAACTTCCTATTAATATCACCACTCCAATACCAAAAATTTATTCCCTGCTATTCTTCACAGGAAAAGTCCTTGAGTTATCAGTACTCCCTGTCCAAACTTCTCACTTCACAGTTTTTCCTAAACCTATTTTAAGAAGCTTTTCACCTGTATCACTCTTCTAAGTCTATAGTTTCTAAAGTTCACAATAGCTTCACCATTGCAAAAATCCAGTTTTTCCTCTCCTGTGTTACCAAATGTATCTTTAGCTTTTAAAATAATTGATCATGTCTTACTTTTCAGAGGTCAAGCAATGTTCATAGATGCATATATCCTATCCATTTCACTCCAAGATATTTACTCAAGAGAAAGGAGAGCATATGTCCACATAGAGACTTGCACATGAATACTCATAGCAGCTTTGTTTGTAATCACTCAAAACTGAAAACAGCCAAAATGTCCATAAACAAGTAAATGGACAAATAATTTGTGGTATATACAGTAGAATACTTTTCAGCTATTATAGTATGAACTATTTTACATGCAGCAATATAAGTATATCTCAGAAAAGTATATTGAGTGAAAGGAGCCAGACAAAAACTAGTACATACTGCATAAAGCAGAATTGTGCTTTTCTGAAGATGACAGGAGGGATGGGAATGAGGAATTTAAAAGGTGCATGATTAAAGTTTGAGAAGCAATGGGTATGTTTAGTGTCTTGATTTTGGTAACAGTAGGGTATATACATATATCAAATCTAATCAAATCATCAATTTAAATATGTTCAGTTCACTCCACAATTAAGCCCCAATGGAGATATAAAAATAAATTTTAAAAAGTTAAAGTTTTGTAGGAATGAGTAACTGCTTCAAATGACCCTAACATATAACAAATTCAGACCATCTATTCTTAGTTTAGAGCAGAAATTGCCATAGAATAACTTTTAATACTGTGCTTCAAAAATGTATTTTCTTATATTGAAGACAATTAACAACAAAATCCATAGTTGGATCCTGCAGATTGCTGAATAAAATCACCTTTATTTATAGTCTCTGTAGATTTTTATATGTAAAAGTTTTAGAATTAATCAGGAAAACCGGAGACATGCAAATTGGGATGGGGTATTTATCATAATTTAGGGAATTTGGATTACACTGGACCTCAAGACTACTCTGAACCTCAATTTCCAGCAGGCCCTCCTCACTTGTCTAATGATACTGTATCTTGCATAAAGACTAAATTTCCCTGACTTAAAGTGTTTATCTTGAAAGTAGAAGGCAGTGATATTATCCACCTAACAATCTCTGCAAACCTATAAATAGAGGCAGACCACAGCAATTGGAGGGGGATAATGTTGAAATCAAACTCAAAAAAAATGTTTTATACATTGAAATAACTAAAATTTCATTAAGTGTGTTAGGTGAAATCTGAGGGCATAATTATGAGTGGTACTGGGCCAAGAAGGAAAAATGCATATTTAAATTGAACTGAGATACCTGACATTCTGTATTTAGCAGAAAGTCGATGTCCAATTTGTTAGCTCAAGCAGCCAGAGGTGTTTCTTGTTAAATGTTCAGTTTGATGAGTAAAACATAGATTTAACGGTAGAATACAGTAAGTAAAGTTGTCAGAAATTATTTAATGTAATATAAGTAATTAAATATAATGATATTAGGGTATAGTAAAGATGGGAAGGATTTATCTCAGTGAGGAGGATACTTTTCAAAACTTTGAGAAATACATTGGAGAAGGGGAATTCAGAAGCTCTGAAAAGTATTTTAGTGCATTGTTAAATAAATAATCATACTAGGTAACATTTTTTGAGAACTTACTATGTTGGAGGAGCTATTTTGAGTCTTTAAAATATTATCATTTTTTTTATTTCAGCATATTATGGAGGTACAAATATTACGGTTATGTATAT
>VBSM01000656.1:6392881-6410306 GCA_008086735.1 Cheirogaleus medius
CAAATTAGTGCAACCTTTGTGGAAAACAATTTGGAGATACCTCAAGCAGCTAGCTATAGAAATGCCATTCAACCCAGCAATAGCACTGTTGGGCATCTACCCAAAAGAGCATAAGTCATTCTATTATAAAGACATCTGCACCCGTATGTTTATGGCAGCACAATTCACTATTGCACAATCATGGAAACAACCCAAGTGCCCGTCAATTCATGAGTGGATAACTAAAATGTGGTATATGCTCACAATGGAATATTATTCAATTCTAAGAAATGACAGTGAACTAACACCGTTTATGCTATCCTGGAATAAACTTAAGCCCGTTATCCAAAATGAAGTGACACAAGATATGGAAAAAGGGCTCCACATCTACTCGCCATCAAATTGGTACCGACTGATTAAAACTATGGTGCTCAAATGGTGGTAGTTTACACCAGGGTTTCGGGAGGGGGGGCAAGACCCACATCATAGGGATATGGAGAGCATTGTGGGGGGGAAGGGCATACCTCTAACCCTTCTTAGGGAGAGGCAAAGTTATACAATGTATCCAAAGTATAAAATAAAAAGAGAGAATTTAATTATGACCTAAGTAAATGCAGAGGAACTAGAAATTATTAAGTATTATGACATTGTCTCCATATTCTTATGTATTTAGGGATTCTTTTACTCTCAGAACACTTTTTCATTGTGTAGTACTGCTCTTCGCATAAAATGATATAAAGATTAAAACAAAAACAAAACAAAAAAAGTGAAAAATCAAAATTATAATAAAATAATTTAAGAAAACTAATCATGTATGATCTCCAAATAATACATAAACAGTTTTTTGTTATACATAGCAGGATTTCACAAAATATTCTTTATAAAAACTGACTTTTACTCTGGCCCAAGGAACACTAGTAGTTGAGTACCTCTCCTTTGTTATAAGGCATTAATACCAATGAGACAATGTCATCTTTACAGAATAGGCATTAAATACAAAGCAACTGGTGAAGAACACCTGTTATTTTCCCCTTTATTCCGTAATTCCCATTGTCACTGGAGTTCTTGCTAAAATCTGCTTTGATCTTGTGCTCTACTACTAACAGTCCTGTTGGCACTTGACTTTTTAGAGAATAAAATTCAACTCACTCTAGTGGTATGCAACTTATACTTTAATGTTATCTAATATTTTTCAATTACCTAACAGCTATTTACTTTCATGCATTTATGTCCTTTTCAAACTATTCTGTTTGTCCAAAATGTCCTTCCTATTTAGCCTTGATCAAATTCAGCATAGTCCCAGACATTTCTATTCATATGTAACGGTTTAGTCAACTCCTTGATGCTGAACTAAAACCCCTTGCCTGTGCTATGATAGCATATTGCTTATGCTTCTATGTTGAATGTGTCATAATATAAATTTAATGTAACTTATCATGCCTGTACCTGCAATTGTTACTAGATTGTGAACACATTGGAAAATGGAGCATAATGTATTTATCTTTGTACTTCTGCAAATAGAGGTGAATTGTTATACAGAGAAGGAAATTATGTTTATTAAGTAAACTGTAAAGTTTATAATATAATCAATTATCATTATGATAGATGATGGTATGGGATAAAATAAGACAATTTTTTCCTAATCAAAGTGTCTTTATTACAAAATGTAAAAATGTAAGCCTTGGTCACCAAAAACTAAGGAATGCAATTCCTTATATAATAATATCGTAAACATAAAGCATGTTTTATAACATTCTTATAATACTGGGACCTAGCACAGTGTTCAGAAGATAGTAAATGGTCAATAAATAATTGTTGCTAATTGAAGTGTATCCTACCATAAGCTGATGTAGGAGTTCTTATCTTCCCATTAAATCTCGGAGCAAATGAACTTCACAAAGCAATAAGAGAACGTGTGCTTGCTGAATTGAATAATTCACATAAGAAAATATTACTGGGAAAATTTTTGGAGTAATGTCAGCAAGATGGCCAACTAGAATTTCCTGGCACTTGTTCCTGCCCCAACAAAACAGGGCGAAAACAATGAATAAACAACTATATTTTGACTGGAAGACTAATGAAGTAAACTGGAGAGCTCCAGAGGAGTGGTGAAATTTTCTGTGGAGCACAGAAATCCAGGATAGCACCATAGAGAGAGGAGGGAAGCACCCTGCTTCTGTCGTGCTGTCTCCCCTGCCCAGATCAGCTCAAATCAGGTGGGACATTTTCTTACAAAGAAAAGGTAAGCTTTGAGATCCCCATTGGTTCCCTTTGCCACCACGAAGACCGGCATTCCTCTACATGGGAGAGTTCTCCAGTTCCCACAGGCCCCAAATCCAGTTTGGAGAGTAGCAGAGAGTTCGTGCAACTGCGTTACCTCAGAATAGGAGCCCTTCTTGAGCATCTGCCACCCTTGCAACCTAAACTGCTTTGGCACAAAACCACATTGCAACCGTATCTGCTGCTAAAATGTGTCCTGCCTGGGGGCCAGTAGCAACTGACTCTCTCCATTCCTGAATCCCCACCATCATTCTACCATGTTCACATTGATGCCTGTAGAACCACAACCCCAGCTGCCCTGAGACTAGGCCAAATGAAATGACTGAGACTTCAGCATTGGAGTGCATGTAGCACCCAATACGCCCAGGGAACAGGTGGACCTGAACAACTGGGAAGCCACCAAACAACCCCTAGCCCACTTCGCCTGTGGACACCCACTCCACAGAGTGGGCTGCCCACCACCCTCGCCCCATCTGTTATCTGGTATGGAAGCAGTGCCACTTCCAAAGACACACCGCCATGCCCACAAGTCTCGACTACTGGCTCCATAGTCAGTTTGAGGATTGCCCTGCCTTCCCTGAGAGAGAGCTGCATTGTTGCCTGGCCAGTGTTGTCCATGAGCACCTGAGACTGGCCCAACAGCCAGCTTGATGGTGACCACCACCTCCTTGGTGAGCCTGCCAGACAATCTATTGGCCTTTCCTGCCTACATGTGTCAGGCCAGACAACCGGACTGGCATTCCCTCCCTCAGCAAAACCATGCCAATTCTGTCACAAATTCCCACAGCTTAGGACACTGAGGCTACAAACAACACTTATGAGAATTATAGCTGAAGATTGCTGGGAGTCAATGCTACTGAATCCACCAAGAACAAAAGCCAACACACCATACCCAAGTGATACTCTAGGACCCATCTACAGGAAAAAGTCCTTATGAAAGCTACTGCATAAAATTGGAAAAATCAACTATTCCACTGAATGCACAGATATCAATGTAGGAACACAGAAAACATGTAAAAAGCAAAGAAACATGACAGCTAAAAAAGAATACAAGTCTCCCCAAAGGAAAGGACATTTATAAAATTGCTGGAAAGGAATTCAAAATAATGATCTAAGGAAACTCAGTGAGATATTGAAGAACACATACACACAAAACATCATTGGATTAATTATACTTCTCAAAAGTAGTCATTTCCTCAAACATTATAAAAATGAGACTTGCATAGTAACCTAGTAATAACTGTGTAACAGCACTTAAATATAAAGCAACATCTTTTCATATAGTTTGAATAAATATTAAATAGAAGATTCAGTTCTCTTTCTTTCACTCATTCCTTTCTACCACTCTCGCCCACATATTATCTTTAATTTTCTCTCTGGTCTAACTTATTTGTTAGATGAATATACTTGGACCATAGTTACTGATGTTCTTGAAACACTAGTGACTATATAAGATTTTTCTTGCAGGAAAATAAGAGTTATCATTCCAGTAATGAATATCTATCACCAGCAATGCCTCAATCAATTCTAATCATATATTATATCCTCCACACTCTATCACAAACTAGAGGATATAAATCACACAGGTTTACAATGATTTTAATACCACTGCAGTTGTGTTGGATATATACAAACACATTTTATCATTTTTATGATATTTGGATGTTTTTTTTTTTTCTGCCTTTATTTCTAAATAGGCCTTACCAGTCTTTATAATAATGGTCTAAAAATATGATATTGCCCTCCTTTTGTTTGCTGTATTCTGGTTAGGCGTCCAAAAATTAAAGATTAAGAAAATAAGCATGAAATTTGAACAGAGCATTTCTCAAGTTTAATGAAATAAATAGAACTTACTTGTGTTGGAAATTTTTTCAGAGAGAAATGATAGGATGTGAGCAGCCTTTGTGGAGTATCAATTTTCTCCTATTCTTATGATTCACTAAATAACTTTCAAAGGTATTCTGCATATGGAGTCGCTAAAAGTAAGCCTTCAGCAGGTAAATATTTAAGGTCTTACAGAGTTGTACTGAAATTGACAGTGTTGTGTTTTTTCATCTTCCCATTCATACTTCAGTGCACCGAGGAAAATGTGTAATGCCTAGTTTCCTCAATGCAAAACAGCTTTTGTTTAAACAGTTTTATTAGAAGTGTTTACACAGGGAGAAAAAGGTTGTGTGTGTGTGTATGTGTGTGAGTGCACGCGCGCATGCAGGCACGTGTGTTCTTCTGTATTCTATAGCTTCATATCTCAAGTAAATTCCTTTCCTCAGAAACGAGAGTAAAACAGTATCTACAAAACTTTATTGAATTTCTCTCACCTTGGACAATACTGTCCGTTAATTCCTACAGTAACAACTCTTTCTATGACCACATGATGCAGTCCATGCTTTCTTTATGAAATCAGGTGTTATTTCCCAAGATACAGAATATCTCTCACTAGCACTGGAATAAATGTAGGCTTTCCAATTAGAAAAAAATAACTACTATTTTCAGCTAGCCCTTTTATCGCACATCCTTAAGTAACAGTGTCATTCTCTACATATTATACACACTACACAAAAACCACAATGTATAAACATGTGTTAATGATGAAAACATAATTATAGAAATTTAAGATAATAAAAAGCTGTTATCAAAAATTTAGAAATAAGTAACATTTTCGACTTAGCATGCAGACATACACATATGCACACACACATATGCACACACACAAACACACACACTCATAACACAAGAAATAGAGATATAAAAGCAACAATCTAAGGTTTTATGAACATATATTTTGTTAAGGAGAGATCCACGAGTGGATATGTAGATCAGAAATAGTCCCCAGTGCTGAAAGTTTTACTGTCTAATGGGAGAATCAAGTCCTATCTAAATGGATAAATCTATAAAAGTGATAAACATTCAATAAATCTAACTATAGCAGTAAAGCCATATAGAGAAAGATCAATAGAACAAGTAGAGTAAAAAATTTTTAATCTAGAAAAACTATATTTTTGTTATTTTTAAATTTATCTTAGTATTTTATTGAAGTACAATATACATATAGAAATGTGCACAAATCATATGCATACAGTGAGATGAATTTTCACAAAGTGAATATATAAATATAAGACCATCATCTAGACCGAGAAATATATTTTAGCTCCATTGAAACACATTCAAAATATGACCCTCACACAAGGATGATCACTATTCCGACTTTTGTTATTACAAATTATTTCTCCATTGTTTTAAATTTTGCAGACTTTTATAAACATACAGTAGAATGGATAGATAAGTTTTAGTATATTCAAATGATGACAACTATATGGCAATGAGAATTAACACTCTGGGAATAAGACATAAGTCCCGATCTATTGAGTATACATATGGCCAGTTACAGTACCTATTCCCAAGCCGTTTTCTAATTTATTTATTTATTTATTTATTTATTTTTTTTTTTAGAGACGGGGTCTCGCTCTTGGTCAGGCTGGTTTTGAACTCCTGACCTTGAGCTATCCACCCGCCTCGGCCTCCCAGAGTGCTAGGATTACAGGCGCCCAAGCCGTTTTCTAAAGTGAGTGTACCAATTTATTCTTCCACCAGGAAGTATATGAGAAGTCTGGTTGTTTTACATCTCTCAAAAACTTGGTACTTTCTGCTTTTAAAATTTTAGCCATTATAATAGGTATTTAATCATTTCTCCATTTGATTTTAATTAGCATTCCCTTGATGACAAATTGATGCTGAGTACATTTTAATAAGTTTATTGTTGATTTGCAATCATCTATAGGAAAGAGCCTGTTTAAATCATATTACAGTCTCTTATTGAATTTATTTGAAGGAGTTCATTATATATTTTGGAAGTCAATCTTTACTTGGATAAATGATTATGTATGGCTAATTTTTATCAGGGGGAATGTTAGTCTATTATTAATATTATACATGATTCTCCATCATATCTTGTCTATCATATCCATGTCATATGTTCTGCTAACTCTGAATTGCATGCCATCATCACTATTAAATAATTATTAAATAAATAAATTATCAAATAAATTCATATTTTCTCAATTTGCATGCTTCCAGTGCTATATTTTTTTACTCCATTGTGTATATCATTACAATTTTACACCTCTTAAACCTTGTTACCTTGTTTTCATCACTGTACTTTTCAGTTTAAGAATTTACAAGGGTTATATTATAATGGCAAGATATTTCACTGTAGTGAAGAACCAAAAGGATCAAAAAGGTGGAAGGAGTTGTGGAAGATGGAAAGAGCTGTTATCCTCTACTGCAAGTATGGCCTCTATGAAGGAAAGAGAGGATTAGCTAGAAAGAGGCTCAGACTGTACAAGTTTAAAAAAAATTAGGCCAGTCTGATATGGAGTCCTGAGGCCAAAGTTTCCCCATGAGATTATAGGAATATACTTGCCTCAGTATAGCCGTGGATCTCAGTCATTTGCTGGGAGCAGCCCATAGGAAGCCTAGCCTTATGCAAACATGGTGGTAGATTTACATAATACCTGGGGTCTTCCATCTGTTACACTCTCTGAATCACAAGGTCTGAGAGCTGCACTTTCATGGTCACCACCCCACAAGGGTCCATTATGAATGATCTAAATAATCCCAAATCCTCAACACCACAATTTTGACATCTTTTATAAAGTTTATCAATTGCTATTCCCTTTCACAAAATTTCTGTTTCACTCTTCACTGTGCTTTGCTCCTATTCCCCACTTCTCAAGCTGCCATTTTTATTATTACCCCTTCTCTAGTATATGGTGTGCTTGTCCTACACTTCTACTTACTGAAGGCCAACTTTTATTTAGTACCCTACTTAAATTCCATCTTCTCTATTACTGCTGATTATAAAAACTCAAAATGGTCTTTACTTTTTATAAATTCTTTAAGCATTTATGTTACAGATCCTTTACAGTCTCTGATTTCTCACTGCCATGTTGGTGTGCTACTAGATTTATATATCATTTCCTAAACTATATAAAAGTTATCTGAGAAAAAATTAAAAAATATCTTCTACATTGTTTTCATGTTCTCAAAATTAGAGCCCCTCATATGTTCATTCTTAGCACCCTGTATATCTCTTATAGTGACATTTACCAAATTGCATTAGATTTATTTGTTTGATCAATCTATAGTAGTACCTTTCACACACAATATGCTCAAAATATATTTATTGAATAAAGTACTGAATGATTCTAACTTTGCAATTAGGTTATTTCTTTTTGTATTGGTTCATGATTAACATATATTATACTGTGATTTTATTTTTATCAGATGTGTAACTTATTTTGTGCCCAGCATTTTGGAATGATGTCACTGAACTAAGCACTGCACATTTATTAATACAATCCGCATCTTACACCTGTTCGTTTTTATTCACATTTTTCAATGTAACTTTTTTAAAAATTAAATAATTGAATTTTTACTACTCTTTCTTGAATTTTTTACTTTCTTTTTTGTTGTTGTTTTATTTTTTAATTCAGGATATTATGGGGATACAAACATTTTGGTTACATGAAATGTGTTTGCCTCACCCAAGCCAGAGCTACAAGTGCGTCCTTCCCCCATACAATGTGCCCCATTTCCATTAGCTGTGGGTTTACCCTTCACCCCCTCAACCCCTCACCCCCAATTCCCTACCTGACTGGTACTCAATGAGTATTACTACCATGTGAGCACCTTAGTGTTGATCAGTTACTACCAATTTGATGGCAAGTACATGTGGTGCACGTTTTTCCATCCTTGTGATACCTCACTTCGAAGGATGGGCTCAATCTCTATCCAGGGTAATATAAAAGGTGCTAGATCACTATTGTTTTTTGTAATTGAGTAGTATTCCGTGGTATACATATACCACATTTTATTAATCCACTTGTGTATTGATGGGCACTTGGGTTGTTTCCACATCTTTGCAATTGTGAATTGTGCTGCTATAAACATTATGGAGATATCTGATTTTTGCACATCTTTTTTAGATTATGCTAAAGTATTAATAATATGTGAAATTTATATTTTAGATTGGTAAAAGAGAGAAAAATTACTTAAAATATCTTAGATAATAAATTTTGGACATTTCCAATTATACTATAATAAAAATGTAAAATTGTGTTAAATGATCAAAACTCTTTACTTACTAAAGTAGCCTAGGCCAGAAGATTTGCAAATTCTGCTTTAGAAAGATCACTAATATATTATAACTCTATGATAAATCTACAGTAATATCATTAATAATTATATTCATCTGAATAACAATATATCAACATTAATCAGATTATGAAAATGAAAATAATACAAACAAATAAATTAAGCACATTTCATCTCTATTCTTTTGTTGCAAAGTAATACAAAACTTGAATTTCCTTTCAAAGATCTTTCATAGTTGAAACTACCTATATGACTTCTGAGTTATCATTTTAAAAAAGAACTTTTACTTGACTCTAGTACAAACAATTTAATTATATTAATATAATCTAGGTAAACATCCTATGACTTATTTTCATTTCATAGGATTAAAAACTCTGTACATGAGTAAATATTAGTAAAGTTGAGTATAAAGTTATATATGATGCAATCCAAGTATGAGTAAATTTAATAAGTATTCCTTAACTGCATCTTTCTTGCAGAGAGAGTACCATCAATATTGTGCAATTGTTTGAGAAATAGATTTGATAGTTATTTGGCTGGAACTGAAACATGTGTGATTATTTTTTCGTTATGGACATAGAAAAGGCTTATTAAAAATATGGGAAATATGTGTCTCTCTGATGAACAAAGGGCATCCTAGCATTCTGTAGTGAGGGAGACAGAATAGTGATCC
The DNA here is from genome assembly GCA_008086735.1 of Cheirogaleus medius. Taxonomy (NCBI): domain Eukaryota; kingdom Metazoa; phylum Chordata; class Mammalia; order Primates; family Cheirogaleidae; genus Cheirogaleus; species Cheirogaleus medius. Next base: position 6,401,967 of record VBSM01000656.1, read on the forward strand.
TCCAAAGATGACCAATTCTTATTCTCCGGAATATATAAGTAAATTAGTGAATTAAGGTTGTAAATGGAATTATGTTTTTAATCAATTAACTCTGGGGAATATTACCCTGGACTATCTGGGTGGGGACAATGTAATCAGAAGGCCCCTTAAATGTAAAAGAAGGAAGCAGGAAAATCAGTCAGAGTGATAAAATGTGAAGATTCAACTGATCATGACTTACATCGAATATAAAAAAAGGAACACAAGAAATGCAGGCAGCCTCCAGAAGCCAAAAAATACAAGAAAATAGATTCTTTCTGTAATGGGTGAATAATGGCCTCCCAAAAGATATGTCTATGCAAAATTCAATGTGAATGTTACTTTATTTGGAGAAAAGGATCTTTTCAGATAAAATTAAGATCTTGAGATGAGATCATCCTGGATTAGGTGGATGGTCCATAAATCCAATGACAAATTTCTTATAGGAGAAACGCACATGGAAATTTGAGACAAAAGAGGAGAAGAAAGAGGACAGGAGAAAAAACGTAAAAATGAAGGCAGAGATTGGAATGATGCAGCCACAAGCCAAGGAATGCATAGAGCCACCAGAAATGAGGATGCAAGGAGGGATTCTCCCCTAGAGGTGTCAAAGAGAATATTGCCCTTCTGACACCTTGATTTTGGACTTCTGATTTCCAAAACAGTGAGAGAATAAATTCCTATTGTTTTAAGCCAAAAGTTTGTGTCAATTTGGTACTGCAACAAGAAAACTAGTACGTACAGTTATAAAAATGATGGTGCTTCAAGCCACTGCCTTAAAAAAAAAAAAAACAGAGATTTTAAGTGAGCCTTCAACAATTTCCAATAAAACTATTTTTTCTAGTAAATTTCTGCAAGATCTCTAATGACAATTCCATGCATTCTCCTTGTTATTTCAACTTTCCAACACCTATTACTTCCCTCTATTTGGAAATATCACTTGCCATTATCCTCCTTTTTCTAATTATCATTTAACAAATAGAATCCAACAAATGGGAGACTTTTGAGCTTACTGTTATTAAATTAATGAACCAATATGTGTCTTTATTTACTCTTTTCTTTGTTAAAATGGAAATAATTTACCATTTCCTCTGAAAGAACAATTCATTCACATTAATATGATCCTTATGACATCAAACGGTTGTATTTATCATATTCTTTCTTTCTAAAATATGTGAATTCATCATATATTTTAATTTTTCCTGCTCTTTTATTCTATTGGACCATTTAAATCAGTAAAGAAAATTATTTTATAAACTCCCATGATAAAAAAATAAAAAACTCTCTCTATCCCTCAAATCACTCCAATTATCATTCTACCTTTTATCCCATTGACAATAAAACCTTTCTAAAAAGAATTCTAAAGAAACTTTTCATTTCTACCTTAATATTCTCCAACACATTTCAAACTACATTCTTCTATGTTGTAACAAAACTGCTCTAACCAATGTTAGAAATAACATCCATGTTTCAATTCCAATAACCCCTCTTCTGTTCTCATTCTACTCAATATCTTAGCAACAATCAATACAATTAACCACTTTCAATTTGTGGAAACATTTTTTGGTACAAAACTCTTCTCTAATTTTCCTCCTTAAGCTCTGCCTGCAAATTGCTAGACTTTTATTCAGGCTCCATATTATCTTTCCAATCTAGAAATATTGAAGCCACCAAAGTTCAATTCTGAAACCAGTTGTCTTCCTTCTTATGCTTCCTAAAGATAACCTCATTTTCCTTGTGTTTTAAAGTACAATCCATAAGCTAATAAATATTGAATATAAATCTCCAGGCTAGATCTATTCTCTGAGTTACACATATCATTAAACAATTTTCTAGTAGCATCTCATCTTAAATATCTCACAAACACCCCAAGCTTATGGTATGATGGCATTATTCTACCAATTGCTCAAATAAGTACTCTGGAAGTCATACTTCATGACTTTCTCTCATCACCTAACCTAAAATAAAGAAAGTGTTGTGTTTTATCTCATACATTCCTTTAAATAATTGTATTAAATTAAAAAGCAAATAAAAGGTAAAGGTAATATTATAATCAATTTGATAGACCCATCACTTAGAATCCACAAGTATCAAGATCTTGTAACATTTGTTTTAGTGATAATTTTATAAATATACATACACAATTGATCCTTGAAGAACATTGAGGTTAGAAGTGTCAACCCCCTGTGCAGTTGACAATCCATGTACAAAGTTTAACTCCCCCAAAACTTAACTACTAATAGCCTAGTGTTGAATAGAAAAACTCAGTGATAACATAAACATCTGATTAACATGCATTTTTATGTTATATGTATTATATACTGTATTCTTACAATAAAGGAAGCTAGAGAAAATAAAATGTTATTAAGAAAATAATAAGGAAGATAAATATATTTATTATTCATTTTAAACAAATAAAAAATTGACTCGTGCTTGGTACTTTCTTTCATTTGTAATTTTGTCATTTAAGAAAACGAATTCGTGGACAACCACGTAATGTTCTCCTCCTTATTTATTGTTCCCTAGATTTTCTCATTGCAATAATCTATAATTACAAAAAAAATCATTTTGCAATTTCAGGGCACCAAGCCCTGTCAATTCTATTTCATACACAACTCCGACTGTACTCTCCTTTAAAACCTTGCATTGATTTTTGTTATAGCCGTCAAACAGGTCATCTTACCTCATTAAATGTCCCCATCAGTCTGTATTCCATTCTGTTATCAGTTTTCTTTCTAAATCCCAAACTTACTTATGTAAAATCCATGGTTGAAACACTTCACTTTTTTTCCAATATGACTTTTTGTTTCTTTTTTTGTTTTATTGGCATAGTATAAAAGAACCAACACATTTTCATTGTATCTATCAATATATTTTATTATTCATATTCTCATCACATACTTTCCATGAAAACTACACACCACATACACAGAAATATATATACACACTCTACATGACAACTGCACAATAACATTCACTCTTCCTTAAAAGTGTCATATTGCATTAGTTCTCTGTCACTTTACTTACTCTATTCTTTATTGTTTTACATCTTGCATGAATAGAATTTCCAAAAATCATTTAACATCCATATAAAATTTGTGACTTATCAAATTCTTGCTAAATATTCTGATTTTCCTGTTTCCAAAAAGAATATTCAAAAACGTATTTTAGCTCTATAGCTGATTTAACTCTATACTATGATTATTTATTTATTTATTTATTTATATGTTTGTGTCCTACTTTCTTTAGACTAATAGGTTCTTTTTTTTCTTTTATTTCATTATATTATGGGGGTACAAATATTGTTAGGGTTACCCCTGCCAACCCTCCCCCCGCTGTGCTAGAGCTTGTAGGTTCTTTTTTAAGATAGAAAATATAAACCTTATTCCTCAACATAAGCTTCATCAAGTTCAATAAACTTTTGTAAGCAATGAGAGCAGCCATTTAGTCCACCCTTAAAGGACTAGGAGTCTTAGATATTTAACCATGTCAATGTAGTCTTTTCTACACTATTAGATGAAGACAAATGGGTGCCATTTAAAGATTTTTTTGAAGATTAGGAAACAAAAACAAGTCATAAGAAGCCAAAACAGGACTGTAATGTGGACGCCTAATGATTTCTCATCAAAACTCTTCACAAAATTGCCCTTGTTTTATAAGGGGAATGAGCAGAACATTGTTCTGGAGGAGAAGGATTCTTTGATGAGGCTTCCTCAGGGGTTTTTCTGTTAAATTTAGCTAAGTTTTTTTTAAAAAACTCTCAAAATAAGCAGACATTGCCATTCTTTGTCCTGCCAGAAAGTCAACAAGCAAAATGTCTTAAGCATCCTAAGAAACTGGTAAAATGACCTTCGCTCTTGACAGGTCCACTTTTACTATGACTGGACTACTTTCACCTTTGGATAGCCACTACTTTGCTTATGCTTTCTCTTCAGGATTGCACTGACAAAGCTTTTATTTTTAATTTAATCAAGTCCCATTTATTTATTTTTATTTTTGCTGTGATTCCCATTGTGGTCTTCTTCATAAATTATTTGCCTAGGCTGATATCTGTAAGAGTTTTTTCAACATTTTCTTCCAGAATTCTTATGTTTTAATGCCTTATATGTAAGTCTTTTATCCATCTTGAATCAACTTTTGTGAGTGGTGAGTTATATGGATCCTGTTTCATTCTTCTACATGTGGCTATCCAATTTTCCCAGCACCATTTATTGAATAGGGCTTCTTTTCCCCAGTGTATATTGTGCTCTGTTTTGTCAAAGATGAGTTGATTTTAGGTAGATGGTTTTATACCTGAGTTCTCTGTTCTCTTTCATTTCTATGTCTCTGTTTTTGTACCAATTTCATGCTGTTTTGGTTACTGTAGCCTTGTAGTATAGTTTGAAGTCTAGTAACGTGATGCATCCATATATTTTTTTTCCAGACAGAGTCTAATTCTGTTGCCCTGGCTATATTGCCATGGCATCAGCCTAGCTCACAGCAACCTCAAACTCCTGGGATCAAGCAATTCTTCTGCTTCAGCCTCCTGAGTAGCTGGGACTACAAGCATGTGCCACCATGCCCAGCTAATTTTTTCTATATATTTTTAGTTGTCCAGCTAATTTCTTTCTATTTTTTTGCAGTAGAGATGGGGTCTTGCTCTTGCTCAGGCTGGTCTCAAACTCCTGAGCTCAAAGGATCCTCCCACCTCGGCCTCCCAGAGTGCTAGGATTACAGAAGTGAGCCACCGTGCCAGGCCGAATTATATTTTCTTGATCTGTAAAATGTGATGTTGATAAACAGAAACGTAAATGGAAGCAAATAGAAAGATCATATGATTATCTCAGTAGTCTTCAGTATATAATAAAAATTGATGTATTTAAATCCAGTGGAGTTTATTCCAGAGACGCAAGGCTGATTCAATATTACAAAATCAAATAATGTATTCACTACAATAATTAAGTAATCAAGACTGTGTGGTAGGGGCAGAGAGTTGACACATAGATCAATGGAACAGAACAGATACATCAGAAATAGACCCATGCAAATATGTCCAATTGATTTGGGAAAAGTTCACAAGCAATTCAATGGAAAAAAAAAGAGCTATTTCAACAAATGGTCATGAAAGAAGTAAACATCTATAAGCCCCACCCCCCAAAAAAGAGCCTAAGTTTGTAGAACTATACAAATTTTTAGAAAATATAGGAGAAAGTCTTTAGGATCTAGGTTTAGGCAATGTGTTCTTAGATTTCAAACAAAAACACAGAATTCAGAGAAAGAAAACAATAAAAGTTGGACTTCATCATAATTAAACACTTTTTCTTTCTGAAAGAACCAGCAAGAGGATGCAAAGACTAGGTAAAATTATTTGCAAACCACATACCCCACAAATGGCTGATATTTAGAATCGATAATAACCTAAAAAAAGAAAAAAAATTCAACAATAAAAACAAACAATTCAATTAGAAAATGAGCAAAAGTCATGAAGAAACATTTCACTGAAGAGGAAATACAGGTAGCAAATGAGCACATAAAGAGACATTAAACTGCATTGGCCAATAGGAAAATGGAAAATAAAGCCATCATTAGACATTACTACACAACTATCAGAATGAATAATAACAAATAACACCAAATACTGAGGAGGATGTGAAGAAACTGAATTGTTCACACATTACTGGTAAGAATGTAAAATGGTGCATCCACTCTGGAAAAGTTTAATAATTTCATAAAAAAGTAAATGTGTATCTACCATATTTCTCTAGTGGAGAGGAATTAGACTATGATCAGATAGAAGTTTGCTGGAGGATTTTGAGTTGTTGGCAATATACTATTTCTTGATGTATGCTGTTAGAAGTGTGTTTGTGCTACTATAATTTAATAAAATGCACACTTTTTATTTTGTGTATTATTTTAATTTTTCTTCATAAATTATTTATAAAAAGAAATAAGGATGGAGTAGATGCTGGTATTTGGCTAGAAGTTTCCAATAGATCCTTTTTTTTTTACTGTAAAATGTTTATGGAGAAAAAGATAATGACACATACTAACTATCATGATTGTCAAATGACCTAATGGGAATATCAGACAGGATGCTTCATTGACTCAAGGCCAAAGGATTGGAATAAGAGGGGAAAAAATTGAAGCAGGCTTTGGCTTTTGGCACATGAATTTATTATATGAAATAGAGACCACCTGAGAAAACATTAAAGGTGATATAATATTTGCATTTTGTTTCACATAAACTATGATCTGTACCAACAAGATAATTATATATACCAATTTTTAATTATTCAGAGTTGCAACTTTTCATACCTCACTCTTTTTTTATATTCATTCCAAAAGTGTGATTTTCTGAAAATATTTGAGCAACAAGTAGTAGTAGGTAGGGAGGAAGTGGTTGGCTTGCAAAGGTCTATTTCATCTGCAGTGACTAACTCATCCCAGTTTAGCCCTAACTTTCCTGCTTTAAAAAACACCATGCCCCAGAAATCCCCTCAATCCCAGGCAAACTGAGATAATTTGTCACCCTAAATGAGAGAATAAAGCCCCACAGGTAAATCACTATTTATACTAACAGAGAGTGGAATAACTTTGGAGATGTGAGTAATGGGAATTGATAGCATTTCACTTTATTATTCAAAAGTATCAGAGAATAATATGGTACAAACAGAGAGGATACCAACTCAGAAGAACAGAGGTTACTGAGAATTAAACTGAGAGATGATCCCATGATCCAACTCCAACCATGCACTAATAAAGAGGATCAAACCATTTCACTATGACTAATGAATAGAACTAATAATTAACCATACACTCTGTCAGATGATGCACATGTTTGAATAGGTATCAGCCTTACTTGTGATTGAGTAATGAGAAAGAAAACTTCAAATAGCCAATTCACATTTGCAACAAAGAGTGAAAGAAAATATGGTGTCTTAGTTAAAATTGAATAAATTCATAAGCACAATACAGGCTAAAATAACAATAATAATAAACAAAATTATGTACAAAGAGTTGGTTGAAAGAGAATCTTTAAAAGAAACTTAAAAAAAAGAAATTCACATTATGGACAGCAGTGAGCAGAAATAAAACTATGGAAAATTGAATCAATGAAGTGGATTAAATACTTCAGAAGCTACCCAAGAATGTACAAGAAAAGAACACAAACCAAAAATATGAAAATTATGAAGGAAAGATTAAAAATATGGAGGACAGAACACTTACATTTATCTTTACATATTTCCGTATTTTTGCATTTATCATTTTAAAGGTATATGTTATATTAGTGATTAATTTTTCATTTTCTAAAAGTACTATTAAATATTTTAATATTTACTTCTAAACTTTTAAAAACAAATAGACTCCTGTATTGCATCACATTTTTTCACTTCCTATTTGAGATATTAATACTAAAAATTCAAAATATCACCTTTTTACAGAAAAAAAGAAAATAATAGAAAATGATAGTTTACTCCACAGCCTTGTATATGAATAATAAAATTTAAGACATTATTTTCTTTGCTTAAAATATTCATTTTAAACTTAACTGAGGACTTATTCTTCATAAAGCATGCACTAAATGTAGAGTTTAACTTTTAAAAATAATTTTGTTAGAAATGTCTACCCAAATATTAACAGATTAAAAAATATTTTTTCTTCTAATTTAGTCAAAATGTAACTGAAATTATTTAATCAAATAAGAACCCAACTTTAGAATCATGACAAAATATATTAATATTTGTGAGAACTATCAACCGGACATATATTTTCAAATAGTTTTGAGCAAGTGAAAAGAAGCTCTAGGTCATAATAGAATTCCTTCCACATAAGGATGAAAAGTCTACATTCCTAATTAAGCAAAACTACTGCCTTGAAGACTCTTCTGAGAACTACTTGACCGTTAACCTCTTTATTGTACTGAACGTGCAATGCATTTTCTAAATCTTGAGTAATAAATGTTCTGTTGCATAGAAAAAGATCGCAGACAGACAACGAAAGCTTTACTAGATAAGTTTTTACCAGACATTATGGCAAAATAATATTTCAAACAGTATATGTTTATTCATTCTGGATAAATTTAAAGCACAAAATTGGAAAGCACAATTTAATTGTTAACTTGTTAGAATGAATAATTGGAAAAAGGTTTAGTAATGTGATACTGAGAAAGATGGGATACTAGAAAATTTAAAAAAATTAAAAACAGGACATGTCTTAAAGATAATTAGCCAGACAAATTCCACAGAGACTTCTGCAGCTATAAAGAGGTGAATTGGACTTGATAAGAAAGTTCTGAAGGAATAACCATTATTCTGTCTTCTTTTTTTTTTTTTTTTTTTTTTT
>VBSM01000656.1:6413271-6423627 GCA_008086735.1 Cheirogaleus medius
CAACACTCTTTTTATCTCCTACCTTTCAAATGAATTATCTTGTGTTGATAATACCTGTTTCTAAAGCCTGGAGCACCATAAAACCTGTAGAATGGAGGTATTCTTGACTCCTCAAACTGTATTGATGATGTAAAGGAAATGGAAAACATTCAGATCCTAAGACCAACCCTTATCAAGTAGAGCTAGAATAATACCTAAGTGAGATCCCCCAAGGTCCCATTACAATACTGTAACATACCAAACTTATTACAGCCAAAATTTAGAAATGTAGCCATGTATTTAACAAATACAATTTTTATTATTTTCCAGGCACTATTCTAACCACTTGCAATAAAACAGTGAACAAAACAGACAATAACCCATGCTCTTACAGAGCTTACATTCTAATGCATATGCTTCCAGAGGGAGAGTTGACAGTTCATAAAAAATAATTAAAATACATAGTTTATTAAATCATGGTAAATACTGTTAAGAAAAAATGAAACAGTGAAAGGAGATAGGAAGTATTTTGGGCATGTTAAGGAAGCAGGTAAAGTTAATTTTATGTAGGCTTTCTAAGTAAGGTGATTAGGACAAGCCTTATGTATTGAAAAGGCAATATATGTGTAACAAGTGAAGATGGAGTGAAACATGATAATATCTAGAGGGAGTATATTCCATATATGGCAGGTTCAAAGGCCCTGAACTATAGTTTGTCTGTTGTGTTGAAGGTACAATAAGAAAGTTATGGGGGCTCTATCAAAGTGATGAAAGCGAGAATAGTAGGAAGATAAAGTCAGAGGTGATGGGTGTGTGTGAAGTTGATTGTATTTATTTAGTTCAGCTTTCATAGCAGACAAAAGTAATCACAACCATGTTATTTTGATAATCCAGTTGCCAATTCCCAGCACAACCAGAGAGATAATCTTAGCTTCTCATCTCATTTTATCCGAAGTTGCAGTGGGCCACATAAGTATGAAATGATCCTCTTCAGACATATTTCTTTTAATTAATTCCTTTCAGATCTAGTATTTTTAATTTTTTCTATATGTGGCCAGTAACCAGCTTCTCCACCTACTCCTCATATTTAGACAACCAGTGTGAGCTAAGATAAACTGTTTCCCTAAAAAGTTTTACTACATGTGAATTTCTAGATTGTAGAAATAGAAATAATTAGATAAAATTTATAGAAAGGCAAAGATTTTTGCTTATCATCCAGATTGGAAAGTAGTAAAAGTACTTTAGTGTTCAAATGACTTGATCTTATATATGAAAAATCCTGTGGAATACACTAACAAACTTTCATAATTAATGATTTGAGCAAAGTTTCAGGGTACTGGATCAATGTACAAAAATCAACTGTATATCTATACAGCTGCAAAAAACAACCCAGAAGTACAATAAAATATAAATAATTCCATGTAAAACAGTATCAAAACAATAAAATACCTAGGACTGTTTTACTTCTATAAGTAAAATATACAAAGTTTGTACTCTGAAAACTATTATATGAATCAGTGTTTGAAGAAATTAACAATAAATGAAGTAGTGACATTTTATTACTCATGGATTAAAAGACTTAATAACATTAAGATGGCAAGAGTACCTCAAATTGACTCATAAAAACAACACAATCCTTATCATCATACAAAATTAATAACTCCAAATGGACAACAGGCCGAATGTAAAAACTAAATATAAAACTCTTAGAAGGAAATCCAAGCTCATGAAGATTTGCTCTTACATTTTCTTCTGAGTTTTATACTTTTAGCCCTTACATTTAGATACATGATCCATTGGAGTTAATTTTCATGTACTGTGTGAGGGAGCATTCCAAGTCCATATTTTTACCCATGTACTGCAGTTATTCTAGCTCCTTTTGTTGAGAAAACTATTATTTTCTTCATTGAATTGTCTTGGTACCCTTGTCAAAAATTAATTGATCATAATGTTAGGTTTTATTTCTGTATGCTCTATTCCATTAATCTCTATGTCTATGTGATTATGACACTATAATTTACTAGTAAAATTTAAAATTGAGAAGTATATGTCATCCAACTGTTCTTCATTTTCAAAATTGTTTTTCCTATTGTATATCTTTTCCATTTTCGTGTGAATTTTAGGATCAGATTGTCAATTTCTTGAACTATCAGAGATTTGAAGATACTGTGTTGAATCTATAGATCAATTTAGGAGAACTGAAATTTTAACGATAGTAAGTCTTCTAATCCATGAAGATAAGATAATTTCCATTTAAATAAGGTCTGTATAATTTCTTTCAACAATAGTTTATAGTTTTCAGTGTAGAAATATTGCACTTCCTTTGTTAAATTTCTTAAATATTTTATTCATTTTCACATGTTGACCTAAAGGAAAAAGCTGAGGAAAAATTAGTATAAGTAGAGAGGTTATTTGGGCCAAATTTGAAGACTGCAACCAGGATTATAGATTCAAATTGCTCTGAATATATGCTCAGACCAGCAGCAGCTACAAGGTTTTTTAAAGATATGTATTTAATTAATTAGTTAATTTATTTATTTTTTAGAGATGGGGTCTCACTATGTTGTTTAGGCTGGATTCAAACTCCTGGGTTTAGGCCATCCTTCCATTTTGGCCTCTCCAGTAGCTGGGACTATAGGCATACCTGCCATCATGCTGGCTCAAAAGTGCATTTTTAAAGGAAGAAAAAAGAGGCAGTCCCTAAGTTATGTACCAATAATTTACATTAAAATAACATAAGCTATTCATTGGTTACACATTGTTTTTGTGTCAGAAATTCTAGGACCATGAAGATATTTGGCTAGGCAGATAATCAGGAAACTACAGGGAAGAAAAGAAAGAAGAAAATGACTTTAAACAATTGCCTCTGGGTATGAGGGTATGTGTATGTGGTGGAGTCATAACTGAAGTCCCATACTCATGTATCTCTGGACTGATAAATTTTGCATCCCTCACATAGGTCAGACTGCTCAGAACTATTTTCTTTTCTCAGATTCTATTATAAATATGACTTTTTAACTTAACATATTATTACTATTGTATAGAAATATGATTCATTTTCATATATTGTTCTTTTATCATTTTTGTATCATCTCTTTCATTAGTTCTAAAAGTTTTTTAGTGATTTCTTAGAGTTTTTTGATATATAATATCATATCATATGTAAATATGGATAATTTGACTTATTCCTTTCTGATCTGCATGACTTTTATTTCTTTCTCTTGCCAAATTTCCCTAGGCAGAAATTCTAGTGCAATGTGGAACAGAAGTCATGAAAACAAACATCCTTGTGTCATTCTTCATCTCTCGGGAAATGTTTTCAGTCTATCACCATTAAGTATGCAGTTAGGTGTAAATTTTTCATAGTTTTCTTATATTAAGTTGAGAAAGTTCCCTTTGACAACTGAAATGAGTGATTGAAGTAAGGATCTCAATTAACTGATATTCATCAAGCCAGTCTTAAGGCGACTACAGGAAAAAACGCAAGCCACAGATGCATCTGTGACACGGAAATCAGGACACGGTCTCTCGCTGCCTCCCTGCCGCTCCCGCTCCAGGTCCCACCTCAATGCTCCAGGCCCCTTCACGGCCGCGCTGCTCGGGCAATCCTGATTGGATGTTAAAGCTTGTTCCTGATTGGATGTTATAGCTTGTTCCTGATTGCATTGTATAGCTTGTTGCCGATTGGATGTTAAAACTTTTTGATGATTGGATGTTAAAGCTTGTTGCTGATTGGACGCTTTTTGAGTCCTACCAAGGATATAAAAACTGGAGGAGAACAAGGAAGGGGGGTCAGAAGATCAGAAGTTGCCTGAGCCTGCTGGCTGAATAAAGGCTGTTCTCCGACTTTCCACGTGCCACTCTGTTATTTCCCGGGTCAAGAGCTGTTAAAAGAGCTGTTACACACTTTCTGTTAACACTTGCTGGAACATTTTGGTTCCCTGACTGGGAAACCGACTGCACAGGCACCTTGAAGCCACCGGATCCGGACGGCGTATGGTGGCAGCATCTCTCTCCTTCAGCGCCAAGAGCTCTTGGCCAAGGGAAATCTTGCCAAAGGCTTTGCTGAGGGACGGGAAGCAGGGGCACTGATGGCGGACAGCAGGCTGAGGAGCCCAGCACCGAGAAGCATCTCTCTCCTTCAGCACCAAGAGCTGTTGGCCAAGGGCAATCTTGCCAAGGCCTTGCTGAGGGAGGGGAAACAGGGGCACTGACGCAGGATGGCAGGCAGTGGCCACGCTGTGACAGGCCTCCTGGCAGGTGCTGGTCTCCACGGTGCAGGAGGCCGAGTGGGTGGGTGCCAGGCTGAGTGAGCTGGAGCAGTGGCCAGGACATTGGACAAGGTAGGGTCGCGGGGACACGCCTGAGTAGGCCCATCAGTGGGACAGAAGAGGAGCCCGATCAGCTCCTAGTAGGCCTGTCACTGGGATGGAAGAGGAGCCAAATCAGCTCCTAGGGGTAGGCCCGTCAGTGGGACGGAAGAGGAGCCCAACCAGCTCCTAGGGTGTAGGCCCGTCAGTAGGACGGAAGAGGAGTCCCATCACCTCCTAGAGGTAGGCCCTTCAGTGGGACAGAAGAGGAGCCAGATCAGCTCCTAGGGGTAGGCCCCTCAGTGGATGGAAGAGGAGCCCCATCGGCTCCTAAGGACAGGGATCCCCCAGGGGAGGGAATGTGTAATGTGAGTGGAAGGAACACAGTGACTGCTTGTGGTCATTGTGTCTGTAGCCCCAAAGCTACGGGGTTTGAGTGGGTCCTAACCTGGAGTTCTGTGGTGACGTCATAACGGTGATTACGCCTTAGCAAAGACGGGCCTAAGTTCCCTGGAGGGATGTAGCCAGGCCCCTATCCCTTGTCTACGGAAGAGAAAGAAGAGGAGCTGGAACGGGGACTAGAGTCTGGGCAGGGACAAGTTTCAGAAAAGGAGTGTTGTTGGTGGTGTAGGGAACGGGAGTGCTGGTTAAACCAGTTAAAACATGGGAGGGTCTGAATCCAAGCCAACAGTTCTAAGGTGCATGCTGATAAATTTCACACGTTCAGTATGGAGAGTGGTGACTGGGATTCCACCACTGGCATCTCCACCACTAGTCCGCAGGTTGTGGTCTGCCCCGGCCTTCCAGATGCCTCTGCTGTGACGTAACCATCCAGCCGGGGCAACCTGCCCTGTATTATCAGTCTTTCTCCACCACCGACCTATTGAATTGGTAGCACCATACCCCGTCCTACTTGGAGAAACTGCAGGCCCTCGTCGACCTCCTGGAATCTATCTTCCAGACTCACCGCCCCACGTGGGAAGATTGCCGGCAACTCCTACTGACCCTTTTAAGTACCAAAGAACAGCGTTGTATTATGACTGGAACTCGGAATTGGCTGCAGGAACGGGCGCCGGTGGGCACCCTGGGTGTGGAACAATGGGCATAATGAGTGGTGCCCGAGACCAACTGAGTGGGATTTCAATTCACCAGGAAGACAAGCGGCACTGGAGCGGTACCGAGAGGCTCTTCTCCAAGGAGTGCGGGAAGGGGCCAAAAAGCCGACCAACATGAACAAGGTTGCCCTAATTACTCAGAAGCCAGAGGAGTAACCCTATGACATCTATGAGCGCCTCTGTGAGGCATACCGAATATATACTCCTCTTGCCCCGGAGGCAGCCGAAAACCAGAGAATGGTGAATGCAGCATTCGTCGGGCAATCTGCCTCCAACATCTGGAGGAAGCTGCAGAAACTTGAAGGATTCGCAGGCATGAGCATCACACAGTTAATGGAGGTGGCCCACAAGGTGTATGTCAACAGGGACCAGATCACTCGGAGGGAGAAAGACAAGAGGATGAAGAAAAAGGCCGCCCTCCTGGCTGCTGCCCTCGCAGACTCAACCCGTCCAAGCGGCCCGGACCCCCAAAAAAGGGGAGAACCAGGGGATGGGCACCCCTGGCAAGAGAATAGTGTACCAATTGTGAGGAGTTTGGCCACTGGAATAATGAATGCCCCCACAAGAGAAGTCACCTGTCGCAAGGGAGGGCCCCGTTCGGGATTATGCAGCAGAAACCTGAAGCCCAAGAGCTAGTGGGGCTCGCTGGCATTGACTTCGAGTTGGGCCAACTGGGTTCCTTCAGCCCTCGGGAACCCATGGTCAAGATGAAAGTAGGGAGCCAACAAATGACATTCATGGTGGACGCTGGAGCAGAACACTCAATTGTGACAACCCCCGTGGCCCCACTTACAAAATGGGAAACAACTATAGTCAGAGCTACCGGGACTTGGGTAGCCAGAAGGCACGAGGTCCTCTACGTGCCAGACTGTCCGTTGCCTCTCTTGGGATGGGACTTGCTGAGCGAGTATGAGACAGACTCCATCCAGAGGACCAAGGAGCTGAAGGAGGCTAAAAAGAAGCTGGCAGAGAAAGATAAGGAGTGCGCTAACCTGAGGGAGGCACAACCACCAGCTGGCAGTGGAGTCCCTGCAGGCCTCCCTGGATACTGAGACCCAGGCCCGCAATGACCTGGAGTTGCAGCTGGGCCATGCTACCCATCAGGCAACAGAGGCCCAGGCAGCCACACGGCTGCTGCAGGCCCAGCTGAAGGAGGAGCAGGCAGGGAGGGATGAGGAGCAGCGGCTGGAAGCTGAGCTTCAAGAGCAGGCGCAGGCCCTGGAGCACCGGGCTGCGCTGCTGGCTTCTGAGCTGGAGGAGCTGTGGGCTGCGCTGGGTGAGCGCAGCTGGCAGCTAGCGGAGCAGGAGCTTTTGGAGGCCACTGAGCACCTCAACCTCCTGCATTCGCAGAATACAGGCCTCCTGAACCAGGTGGAGGAGGCTGCCTAGGAGAGGCGGGAAGCAGAGGAGAAGGCCGAGAAGGCCCAAAAGGCCATCACTGATGCCGCCATGATGGCTGAGCAGCTGAAGAAGGAGCAGGACACAAGTGTACACCTGGAACGGACGAAGAAGACACTGGAACAGGCAGCGTGGGAGCTCCAGGCCTGGCTTGAGGAGGCTGAACAGGCTACCCTCATAGGTGAGAGGCAGGTAGCTATGGGGGTACTGGTGCAGACTGTGGGCCCCTGGCAGAGGCTAGTGGCCTGTCTGTCCAAGTGGCTGGACTCGATAGCTTTGGGATGGCCACCTTGTCTGCGGACACTGGCAGCGACCGTCTTGCTGGTCAAGGAGGTGGACGGGCTTGCGCTTGGAGAGGGTGTCTGTGTGCAGGTCCCTCACGCAGTGGTGGCTTTGGTGAACACATCAGGGCACTGATGACTTTCTAGCGGTTGGCTGGCGCAGTGCCAGGACGGCTATGTGGGGACCCACGAGTCACCATCGACACTGTGTGGACCTTGAACCCTGCCACCTTCCTTCCTACCGGGCCAGGGTCCCCGGACCATGACTGTACCGAGGCTGTGGAGGAGGTCTATGCAAGCTGGCCAGACTTGAAAGATAGTTCGTTGCCAGTGCCTGACCTGGAGCTCTACACGGATGGCAGCAGCTACATCCAGAATGGCAAACGGTTGGCTGGCTACACAGTCACCACAGAGAGCAAAGTCATAGGTCAGCCCCTCTGCCTCAGGGATGGTCAGCCCAGAGGGCAGAGTTATGGATGCTCATCCAAGCCCTCAGGTATACAAAAGGGCCATTGTATGCCCCTGGATCTGGCTGGAAGCCAAAGACTGAATGGGACCACTGGTCTGGACTCTTATGGGAATTGGACTCGGGGCCTCTGCCCCAAGAGACTGGACTAACTTGTTTCTTGGTAATCCTTTTCTGGGTCTACATGAGGTGCCTCTGTGATGTTCTTGGTTGGGGCTCTCTGGGAAAGAATGCTGTTACTACTATGTAAACCAGTCAGGAGTTGTAACTACCAAAGTCAAAGGGTAGAAAACAAAAGTTAGAACAGGCTTGGGGCTTATTGCCCCTAGCTGGGCTTCTATACTTCTGATGGTAACCATAGGACCCTGCTTGCTCAATGCAGTTATTAGATTCATAGAGAGGTTGATGTCTCTGTGTAAACTGATAAGGGCATCAAAAGGGGGGAATGACAGGGAAAGCAGGAGGCAGCTGCTCGCTGCCTCCCTGCTGCTCCCGCTCCAGGTCCTGCCACAATGCTCCAGGACCCTTCATGGCCGAACTACTCGCGTGATCCTGATTGGATGTTATGGCTTGTTCTTGATTGGATGTTATAGCTTGTTCCTGATTGGATGTTATAGCTTGTTGCTGATTGGATGTTAAAGCTTGTTGCTGATTGGATGCTTTTTGAGTCCTACCAAGGGTATAAAAACTGGAGGAGAACAAGGAAGGGGGGTCAGAAGATAGAAGTTGCCTGGGCCTGCTGGCCGAATAAAGGCTGTTCTCCGACTTTCCATGTGCCTCTCTGTTATTTCCCGGGTCAAGAGCTGTTAAAAGAGCTGTTACACACTTGCTGTTAACACTTGCCAGAACATCTGTGGGTGTTTTCCAAAGAGGTTTTCAGGGAGTTTAGAATTTATACATTTCCTTAAAGCTTTGAAGGTATATAGAAAGAGGGAGGCAGGTGGGTGTTAAAGTGAAAGGTTATATTCTTGTAAAACTGTATTTAGTGCCCAGGAAATCTACATTTTACATAACATAATGACAATATTTGAAGACACAAAGGGAGTAAAGGCAGAATAAATTATGCAGATATCTACATGTCCACTTAGGTGTTGATCCGTTAATACCAATTTGCTGGTGAGTATATGTGGTGCTTGTTTTTCCATTCTTGAGATACTTCACTTAGTAGAATGGGAGGAGGGGATGGGTATATACAAACATAATGAGTAAGATGTGCAATGTATGGGGTATGGTCATGCTTGAGGCTCTGCCTCGAGGGGGGAGGGGGGCATGGGCAATATACATAACCGTAATATTTGTACCCCCATAATATGCTGAAATAAAAAAATTTTAAAAAAGACAGAAATTGTCAGGTTTTGACAAAATAAAACAAGATTCAACTATAAAAAAAATATGCAGATATCTTTGGGGAGAAAGAGAAATGATTGACCTCATCTTGTCTCTGTTTTGCACTTGGGAAGATAAGCATATAGTCAATATTATCACTGTAGAACCCAACAGGGTTTATTTTTAGGAGCTGGACATAAACTACACACCTAAAATTACAATTGTCATGTCCCTGTTAATGGAAGGCCAGGAAAGAATTTACCTTTGAGTGATCGGTGGGCAGTCCTTCACAGATGTCAATGCCATTTACCATTCCCTGGGGATCTGGCTATTATAAAATGTATTCATTTAGGAGGGTGTGTTGCATGACTCAGCCTCTAGACTTGACCTTTTCTTTTGCATAAGGAGTTTGGAGAAATCCAAGTAATTTTATTTTTATTTATAGCTTCTATTTTTAGTTTGCATGCTTCTATTGTGAAAGGTTTTGGTAGTTTGTTAAATGCTTTTTCTGCATCTATGTCCTTGATTTTATTAGCAAGGTACATATATTGATTAATTACAATTTGTTGAACTAACTTTGTATTCCTAGAATAAACTTTATAAACATTTGGTTATGGTGTATAACACTTTTTTATCATGGAAAATTTAATTTCCTTGTATTTTGTTGAGAAATTTGGACCTATATTCATAAGACATATTGGTCTGTAGTTTTCTTTTCTTGTAATGTTTGTCTGGTTTTGATACACTGTTAATACTGGACTCAGAAGGCATTGGGAGGTGTAAATTCCTTTTTACTTTATTTTATTTTTCAGGAAGAGTTTGTGAAGCAATGCTATTAATTCTTTAAACATTTGGCAAATTCACCAGTGAAACCATTTGCTCCTGGATTTTTGTTTTTTAATTACTCATTTATTGTCTTTGTTTTTATGGGTCCATTCAAATCTTCTACTTCTTGAGTTAATTTGGATATTTTTTGTCTTTCTAGGATTTTTTAAAAATTTCATATGAATGATCTAAATTTTTGGAATGCAGTTGTTTATAGCATTTCCTTATTATCCTTTTTATTCCTATGAAGCCAGTAGTAGTTATATCCCTCTTTCATTCTTAGTTTTAGTGATTTAGTATTTTAAGTCTTTTAGATTTTTTTCTTGATCAATCTACCTAAAGTCTATAAATTCTGTAGACCTGTTTATTGTACTAATTGTCTCTTTTATTGTTTTTCTCTACTGTTTTTCTATTTTCTACTTCATTTACGCCTACTCCAATATTTATTTTTCCATCCTTTTGCTTTCTTTGTGGTTAGGTTTGATTTTCTCTTTCTATTTTCTTAAGGTGGAAATTTAGGTTACTTATTTGGGATCTTTCTTCATTTTCATGTGCATATTTACATCTATATATTTCCTTTTATTTTAGCTGGAAAATATATATATATATTTTTTATTCCATCTTGTAATGGGGGTACAAATATTGTTTGGGTTACA
>VBSM01000656.1:6423727-6439574 GCA_008086735.1 Cheirogaleus medius
TTGGGTTGTTTCCATGACTGTGCAATAGTAAATTGTGCTGCCATAAACATACGGTGATTAGTTGTGTTTTCATTTCCATTATCCTGAAAATATTTTCTCATTTTTGTGATTTTTTTTCTTTGACTTATCATTTATTAAGGATTATTTTTACTTCCACTTATTTGTGATTTTTTTCTAATTTTCTATTGTGAATTTGTAATTTAGTTTCATTGTGGTTATGGAACATATTTCTTTGGTTCCAAATACTTTTAGTTCCTTTGAGCCTTCTTTTATGGTTCAGCATATGTCTATCCCAGAGAAAGTTCCATATGGTCTTAAGAAGAATGTGTATTCTACTGTTATTGTTTAAATTGTTCTATAAGTATCTATCAAGACTAATTGGTTTATAGTGTCATTCAAGTATTCTATTTCCTTGATCTTCAGCCTGCTTAGTTTTGTTTTAGACCATTATTGAAAATTAGGTATTTAGTCTTCAATTATTGCTGTTGAATAGTCTGTTTATCCCTTCAATTCTGTCAGTTTATGCTCCATGTCTTTGGGGGCTTTTGCTATTAGGTGCACCTATGTTTATAATCATTACCTTTTTCTGATATATTTACCCATTTATCATTATATAATGTCTCTTTATAATAACAAAAATGTTTGTCATTAAGGCTCTTTTGAGGAAGGGGGGACAGACGGGATGGCAGACTAGAAGCAGCTTGCACACGCCACTCTTCAGGAGAGGATCAAAGGTTATGGGTAGAGGTTCACCTGTAGGTGGATCATCTAGGAGAGAGCATTGTGAATCATCATAGAAGCGACTGGAAGCATCCAAATTAGGGGAGAGAGAGAGAGGTGGAGTGATCTTTTCAGTAAGATTGGAAGGCACCTGGGGGAAGCATCCACACATGGGGAAAGGTCAGAGGAGAGATCTTCAGGGCTCCATACTCCTCCAGTGGATACTGCAATCTGAGTTGTGAGGGTGCTTCCAACCACAACAGGTCCCTGAACTGATCAGGGAGCTGCTTGGAGACTGTGCAACAGCATCACACCAGAGAGTGAGCATAGTAAGTTCCCATCAGCTTCTAGACCAAGGTTGCTGCAACAGATGCCACTCTGTGCCCTCAACCCCAGAGTACTCAGTTTTCCTAGGGGTCAGCTTAACTCCAGGCCCTTTTCCATTACCCCTTCTAGGCCAGGGAGGGAGTCGGGAGGGTGATCACTCTCATATGCACTGTGACTGGGTGCCATGCACTGCTGACTTGCCACCTCCCAGGGATCCAAGAAAGGCACCCGCCAGCACTCGGCATCTGTAACTGCCATCTTGCCATGTTGTGACGCTGCTGCTGCCACCTGAGTAACACCACAATAGCTACCACAGTTGGACCTGGGAAGAGAGAGATCCCTAGCCACAACAACTCCCCAGTTGGGTGTCACCTGTATTCCTGGCCCTGTCAGCCACAAGTGGCCCAGCTGCTACAGCCCAATGAGCCACTCTGTCACTAGCCATGGTCCCACAACTTGCCCAAATACCAGCCAAGTCCCCCTGACCATCCAGGCACCCACAATGTCTTGTACCCTACACAGGCATCTGCCAAGTTCCCACTCCCTGTCCAGGCTCCCACCAAGTTCCCATGACCCATGTAGACATATGCCAAGGCCCTGCAACCTGTCCCACTGCTGTCTGCAGTCCCACAATGCACCCAGGCACCCACAAAGGTACCACGACCTGCCACACTGCCGTTTGCAGTTCCATGACACACCTAGGCACCAGCCTAGGTCCGACAATGTGCCCAGGCACCCACCAAGGTCCCAAGACCTGTCCCAACAACAGCTGCAGTCCTATAACTTGCCTAGGCACCTGCCAAGTTCCAATGATGCACCCAGCACCCACCAATGTCCTGCAACCCACCCTGCTGCCAGCTGCAGCATCATGATGTGTACAGGTTTCACCAAGCTCACAAGATGTGGCCAGGCACTACATAAGATTCCACGAACCACCTTGGCACTAACTGCAGTCCTGTGATCTGCCCAGGAACACACCAAGTTCATGCCACCCACCTCTGTGGAGAAGGACTTTCCCAACTCCTGGCCTGAGCTTTTAAAGATGGTCTAGGGACCAACCCACCACTCTGAACAAATATCCTCCAGCACCAGCTTGGTCTGTAACAATCACACGGCAATGGGACAACAGAGGGAAACAGCTGTGTTGCAGGTGCTCAGTGCATCTGCACCTTTCCACTAGGTCAATCCTCTGGAGTAGTACACAGAAGCACTATGTAGGGACCTCTCATTCTTCTCACGAAGTTGGAGCATTCCCAGCAAATGGGAACAGGTGCATCACATTTACTTGCATCTTTTTATTCTTTTTCTTTCAATTTATTTATTCCTTTGACTATAACTTCATTTCTTTTGTTTCACCATATAGTCAATTTGTTTTTTTGTTCCTGCATTCTACCAATATGTACCTTTTAATTGAAGTGAATATTATATTTGCATTTAAAGTAATTACAGATAATGTGGGATTTATTTCTGCCACTTTTTTCTACATATCTTTTTTTTATTCCTGTATTTCTTGTCCATTTTGTTTTAAATTGATATTTTCTAGTTGCGTTTTAATTATTTTACTATTTATTTTTAGTTATTTTTAGTAGATTCCCTCAGGCTTATTATTAGAATCTTAACTTAAAACAATATTGTTTGGATTAATAATGCTTTAATTTCTGCAGTATTTAAAAAATAAACATAAAATTTCTCCATTATGCATAACTTCATTTCCCCCTATACTGTGCTCTAATTGAAATACGAATTATATCTTTATATAATTTGAACTCATCATTACATTTTATGATTATTTCATAAAGTTTTTTTAAAAAATAGATGTTACAAACAAATCATAAATTCATACTTCTTTTATATTTATGTATCTAGTTTCCTATACCAGTTATCTATTTCTGTCATATGGATCCAATTACTGTCTAGAGTCTTTTTATTTAAGTCTGAAAAAATGAATTTACTATTTCTAGTAAGGTAGTTCTTCTTGTGACAAAGAATCTCAGCTTTTATTTGAAAATGTCAATTTCTCCTTAATTTTTTGGAGGAAAGTTTAGCTGGGTATAGAATTCTTGGAGAACAGTCTTTCTTTCAATTCTTTGAATATATCATCCCATTGCCCAGACTTCCAGGCTTTCTGATAGGATGCACCTGTTAATCTTATTGAAAATATGTTTTAAGTGATAGTTTTTCTCATTGTGCTTGGAAGATTTTTTTCTTTGTCTATGACTTTTATTAATTTGGCTATGATGTGTCTAGATGGGAATTTTTTGAGTGTTTCATATTTAAAGATCTTTAGGCTTCTTGAATGTATAATAATATTTCTCACAAAATTTTGGAAGTTATTATACATTATTTATTTAAAAAAATTTTCTGTACTTTTCAATTTATCTTTCCTTTCTGGGATTTCTTTCACCTGTACATTACTATGCTTGATGCTAGCCCAATGGTCTTTCAGGCTCTGTTGATTTCTCTTCATTCTCTTTTTATATTCACTTTGCTTTTCAGACTGCATAATCACAATTGGACAATTTTCAAGTTTGTTGGCTCGTTATCTGACAGTTCATACTTGTTTTTGTACCCCTCTAGTGAATTTTTCATTTTAACCACAGAATTTTTATCTGATACTATTATTTATAATCTCTACCTCTTTATTGATATTCTCTATTTCATAATACTTTGTTCCCATACTTTTCTTAAATTCTTTAGAAATGATTTCCTTTGATTCTTTAAAAGTATTTATAATAGCCTACATAGTGTTTTTATACTCAGTCCAAAATCTAAGCTCCTAAGGGATTTTTTCTGTTGATTATCTTTTCTTCTTTACATGTGACACACTTTCCTGTTTCTTTAAATGTCTCTTAATTTTTGGCTGAAAACTGAATATTTTAGATAATATTAAATATATTACTATAAATCTGCTATCATATGCTTCCATCTACAAACAATTTATTATTGTTGCTGGTTTGTTCCTATTGTTGTCATCTTTCTTATTGGTACTTACTTAATTAGCAGCCTTACTGGACTAATTAAGTAGTTTTGTATACCTGGGAGTATGGAGCCACTGAGTGCTCTGCTAGCTTTTTTGTCCTGTTTTGTTTTTAAACTTGTCTTTCTAAGTGCCACACCTGAGTCTGTATAATTTAGTGGTCAGCCAAGAATTTATCAGAAGATTTGGTTAAATACCTTGTCTTTATCTCTTCCACTTTTTTTCGAAAGGGATATATGTAAGAAAGAGCATTTTCAAATTTCAGGTAGGAAATAGAGACCATTATCCTAAGCTAGGTATCTCAAGAATGGAAAAACAAACACCACATGTAATCTCTAATAAATTGGAACTAACTGATGGGCACACAAGCACACAGAGGAAAGTAAAAAGTCATCAGAAATCAAACAAGAGGGAAAGGGGAGAAGGGAAAAGGAAAAACCCACTTAAAAGGTACAATGAACACTATTTGGATGATGGTCATATTTATTGCCCTGACTCAAGCCATGTATCAAAACATCTTACCCCCTTAATATTTTGAAATTTAAAAAAATTCAGACAGTTTACCAGACAGCTTTAAGTTTTATTTCCTGCTTGTACAGGTTCTCAAGGTTACCCAGACTTGCATGATTGAGATCTCCTTTTTCACAAGTCTTTTCTGAACATATAAACAGCCTTCTAGATGAGTGAATCCTATTAGATTGTCAAGAATATGTCAGATCTTTCCAAATTTTTGTATTATCATTTAGTGTTCCAGTATGTTCTTTCAAATTCCTGGCCAGGCTCCACTTTGCCCCATCTTAAATAACAGTCTTAGGCAGGTGAGATGTTGCTTAAGTTTGCTCTTGTTTGGATAACAGAGTCAAATAAGATGGTAAACACACTTTGAGAATGGTGATTTCCTGCAGACCTACAAGTTTTGATAAAATATTAACTATTCTCTTCGTTGTCTGCAATACCGCCAGATTCTGCCTACTATACCATTGAGCATGGGTGTTTTGGGCTGTAGAAATAGCCACAAATTAAAATATTTTAAGTCCCACTATCTTACTGGAGTTCACTATTTTCTTTTGGATAGACTATTTTCAGTTTGTTCCATGGCTTTCATTAATTGATAGAGTTCTGAAGTGGTTTGTTTTATATGGTTTACCTAAATTTTGATTGTTTTACAAGGAGTGCAAGTGAACCAAAGTCCTCACTCTCTCATTATTGAAATTGATCAATAAAAGGAATTGTTTAACTGGATAAGATGTTTGAGTAGAAGACCACTCTGTTGCCTTTCAACTCTGAGATTTCATGCTTCTGTAACTTAAAATATGTTACTGTGAAAATTAATTTTGTATTCTAAAGAAAACTTCCATAACATATACATGAGGCTAGGGATTTGTTAGTACTATCTTATAAAATAATGAATATAAATGCTTTCCTTTTCTAGAGGAAGTTATGTATGGGCTTTGGGAGAAGAATAATCCTTTAATTTAATTTAATTTAATTTTTATTACCACTATGGCTCTGCCCACACTTTTTCTAACACTTTGTAGACAATAATTAACCAATGCATGTGATATCAGACTTAGAATCATAGAAATAAAAGATTCTATTATATCAGTGTGTTTAGATGGTAAAGAAGCTGATACACAACAACCTTCTGAGGGGTTAACAGCAGGCCGTGTCCAGTGAAATTTCCTCAGTTTCAAAACCCCTATTAGTTCCACATAGAATATGAAGAAAAGAATTGTTCCCATTTAGTAACAAAGTATGATTTGCATGTAATTGAAATATACTGGGTTTGTATGACCAAAAAAAGAAAAGTAAAAGTAAAAAGAAAAAACGTAGTAATCTTTTTGTTTCAATATTTATTATTTATTATATAGAATCCCAAGAATGCTTGCAACAGAATTCATACTTTGGCATTATTTTGCATAAAGTCAACCAATGTTAGGCACAAAATGCAGTTGTGATCTTTGCAAAATTAAATATAACAAATCAGTAAATAAATGACACCACCTGAAAATTAGACATGCTACTATACCTTGTATTTTGTCTGTCCAAAATTACAAGAAGACCATGTATTTATAAATGGACTGGGAGGCAGTGAATTTGTTTATTTCTCTGTCCTTTATAAAGTCACAAGTACAATGAGGCCTCTGACTTAGCTGAATGGAATTCTTATAACATGAGTGAACAACAACAATACCAAAAAACAATATCAATCAAATTGCCATAAGAACATCATTATGAACAGATAATTATATAAATATTGAACAAAATCAGGACAGAAATTGCATTTTTCATATTGCTAGTTGAGAAATATATTCCAGAATAGCACTAAATATTCTCAAAACCATTACAATCAGCTTTCCCCAACACCATTCCAAACATCATAAAACATATTCAGAGTTCTTTGATGCCTCACGTACATTTTGTTGGAAAAGTAGCGTGTGCATCTGTGCATATATGTGTGAGTATGTACAATGGTCCTTGTAATATAGTGACTGTAGTCCAGTCAGCTAACCATCCACTTAAGAGTTTATGTGATTCCATTCCATTGAACTACTTAACTCACTTTAGAGCTTGGCTGGTAATTCAGCTACTTTCTGAAGATGCAGTGAATTCACATCCTTGCATTCAATCAAGAAAGCTGGGAAACCTTTGGATCCTTATAAAGTAAATAATTAGTAGTTCTATACCTACCATTTTTCCCAATAATGACATCCATATTGGAGAGAACAGAATACTCTATATCTTCTGATATTCCAAGAGCAGATGTCTTATAGAGTTATAGAATTATAGTATGTGTCAGCACAAGAACAAATTATGTTTCTCTCCCTTTCAACTTTTATATTATTGCCATATATAAACATGTTCTATCTGCTTGATTTTTTGAGACTACATATATTATTAGCATATCCTATAGAAAATGATCAGTCTACGGGGCTACTATTATGATAGTTAGAACAGGAAGGAGGTAATTTTTCTTTGACAAAACAGTAGTTTGTTCTTGCAAAATTATCCAGGGATGGCTCACCTAAGTACTGTAACTTACAATCAAAGGAATTTAAAAAATGACCACAACGATCCTGGGTTCAGTAAATTAAAACCAGTGTTCATGTCCTTTGCCACACAGGGAGGCATGTATCTTACATAATCTTTTACCTTATTTTATCCTATTATTTTATTTTTTATTGTGATAAAACATACATATTAATAACACAATCAATATCATTTTATCCACTTGAAAGTTTACAATTCTTTGGCATTAAATATATTAAGAATGTTGAATAACTATCACCACTATATATAGCGAAAATTGTTTTATTACTCTTATGTAAACTTTTTACTCATTAAACAATTACTCTTTATTCTCTTCTTCCCTAAATCCAGGTCAACTAACTCTATTCTACTTCCTGTCTCTATATATTTACTTATTCTAGGTACTTCATATAAGTGAAATCATGCAATATCCATCTTTTTCTATCTGGCTTATTTTACTTAGTGTAATATTTTCAAGGTCCATTAATGTTGTAGTATATCTCAAAATTTCATTCATTTTATGGTTGAATAATATTCTATTGCATGTATTATAATATTTGTTTATTTATATGTTGATGGGCACTAGATTGTTTATGCCTTTTGGCTATTGTGAGTAAAGCTGCTGTAAACATTGGTGTACAAATATTTGTTGGAGTCTGTTTTCAATTATTATATATATATACATATACCTAGAAGTGAAATGACTGAGTTATAATGTACTTCTAGGTTGAGCATTTTCAGGAACCACCAAACTTGCTTTGCATAGCGGTTGCACCACCTTACTTTTCCCACCAGCCACACACGAGGTTTAGAATTTCTCCACATCCTTGCCAACACTTGTTATTTTCTGAGGTTTTTTAATATTAGCCATCATAATTGGCTTGAAGTGATATTGCATTGTGATTTTAATTTGTATTTTTCTAATTACCAATAATGTTTAATACACTTTCATGTGTTTACTGACCACCTGTATATCTCCTTTGGAGAAATGTTTATTCAAGTCATTTGAATTGAGTTGTTTTTTTTTTTGTTGTTGTTGAGCTGTAGACATTCTTTTTATATTCTGGCTGTTAATCCCTTACCAGACATATGATTTGAAGATATTTTCTTCCATTCTCTACATTGCCTTTTCAATTTCTTTACAATGTCCTTTGATGCATAAAATTTCTTAGTTTTGATGAAGTCCAATTTATTTATGTTTCTGTTGTTGCTTGTACTCTTGGTCTTAAATCCACAGAATTTTTGCTAAATACAAAGTAAAACATTTCTGTAATGTTTTCTTCTAAAAGTGTTATAGTTTTTTCTCTCAAGTTTAGGTGTTAGAACCATTTTGAAATAATTTTGTATGTGGTTTAAAGTAACTGTCCAAATTAATTTTTTTTTTGAATGTGGATATTCAGTTTTCCTAGCTCCATTTGTTTAAAAGAGTGTCCTTTCACCACTGAAGGCTTTTGACATCCTTGTTGAAAATTAATTCACTATATCTGTGAGGGTTTATATCTGAGCTCTCTATTGTATTGCATTTGTCTATACATATATATATGTATGCCAGTATTAAGTTTTTTTAATAAACATTTTTGTGTGTTCATGTATATATGTTTTATTCCTGTATTGTATCACAGATAATTAGAATTAAAATAATGCTAGTTATTATTTGTTTCTGTATTCTTCAAAAAATTTTGATTGATACATAATAGTTGTACATATTTATGGGGTACATGTGATATTTTGATGCATGCATGCAATATATAATGATCAAATCAAGGTAATAGTGTATTCATCCCCTCAAATACTTATCATTTCTTTGTGGGGAAAACATTTTAAATCTTCTCTTCTAGCTATTTTGACATATACAGTACGTTATTGTTTTTTTAATGTTCTGAAATTTTTATTCCTCCATTTCTTTTTTTTTATTTCAGCATATTATGGGGGTACAAATGTTTAGTTTATGTATATTACCTTGCCCCCTACCCCTGAGTTAACTATTGTCACCCTACTGTGCTATTGAACAGCAGGACTTCTTCCCTCTATTTAACTGTATGTTTGTACCCATTACCTAACCTCTCTTCATCCTTCCAGTCTTCCCAGATGTTTTAAATGATTAATTGACAAAAAAGTATTTATATTTCTAGAGTACAATGTGATGTTTTGATCCACGTGTACATTATAGAAAGATTCAATCAAGCTAGTTAACATATCTAGCATCTCATCAGTTTATTTTTCTCATAAGAAAAATAAAAATCTATTTTAGTAATTTTTAAATAGTGCATTATTATTAGTTGTGGTCACCATGCAGTGCAAGAAATCACTAAAACCTGTTTCTCCAGGCCAGTGGAAACTTTGTACTCTTTAATCAATATCTTCCCTATCACCTTTCTGCCCCCTCCTTCCCAACTTCTGGTAATATTTACAAACCATACATCTGATAAGTGGCTAATATCCAAAATGTATAAGGAACTTAAACAAATCAAAAACAAGGAAACAAATAATCCCATTTAAAAAATGGGTAAAGGATCTGAACAGACATTTCTTGAAGGAAGAGATATGAATGACCAACAGATGTATAAGAAAATGTACAACATCTCTAATCATCAGGGAAATGCAAAATTAAAACCACAATGAGATATTACTTTATGCCTGTTAAAATGACTATTATCAAAAATATAAATGATAACAAGTGCTGGTGAAGATGTGAAGAAAAGGGATCCCTTGTACACTATTAGCGAGAATGTAAGTTTATACGGTCATTTTGTAAAATTTTGTGAATGTTCCTTTAAAAACAAACAAAAAAAGAATTACCATATGATTTAGCAATCCCACTTTTGTGAATATACCCAAAGAAGTTAAAATCAGTACATCTAAGAGAGATCTACAGTCTCATGTTTATTTCAGCATTATTCACAATATTCAAGGTATGGAAGCAACCTAAGTGTCCACCAACCAATGAATAAAGGAAATCTCGTGCATATATACATGGTAGAATAGTATACATCCTTAGAAAAGAGAAAATATTTGTCTTTCATAACAACATGAATGGAACTGGAGAACATTATGCTCAATAAAATAAGCCAGACACAGAAAGACAAGTACTGTATGATTTCATGTATATGTGCAATCTTAAAAAGTCAATCTCATAGAAAGAAACAGAGGATAGAAAGGTGGTTACCAATAGACTTTCTTTTTTTATAGTATTTTAGGTTCACAGAAAAATTTAGTGGAAAGTTCTCAGAGTTCCATTGTAACCCTCCCCCAACATGCGCGCGCACACACACACACACATGCTACCATCATGCCATTAACTTCTTGCACTAAAGTGGTCCATTTATTACAATGAATGAACCCACCCTAACATATTATTATCACACAAAGCCCATAGTTTATATTAGGGTTCATTCTTGGTGATGCACATTCTATGGGCCTTCACAAATGTAAATGATGTGTCCACAATTATAGTATCATACAAATAGTATCACTGCCTTAAAAATCACCTATATTCTACTTATTTATCTCCCCACTAGAACTCCTTGAAACCACTACATTTTTCTGTTTCCATAATTTTGCCTTCCAGAATGTCATATGGTTGAAATTATTGAGTATGCACCCTTTTCAGATTTGCTTATTTTACTTAGTAATAGACACTCAAGCTTCGTCCATGTCTTTTTGTGGATCCTTTCTTTTTATTGCTAAATAATATCCCATTGTCTGGTTGTATGTTTATTCATTCACCTATTGATTGATATCTTGATTGCTTCCAAATTTCAACAATTATGAACACAACTTCTATAAACATCCATGTACAGGTTAATGTGGACCTGAGTTTACAATTCATATGGGCAAATACCAGGGGGCATGATTGATGGATCATATGGTAAGTATATGCATATTTTTATAAGAAAATGTCATACTATCATTTGAAGTTTCTGTACCAGTTTGCATTCCTACTAGCAATAAATGAAAGTCCCTCTTGCTCCACATCTTTGCAGGGATTTCTTGTTTTCAGTGTTTTTGATTTTAGCCATTCTAATGAGAATTGTAGTGATATTGAATTGTTGCTTTAATTTGCAGTTACTTTATGAAGTATGATCTTTTTATAGGCTTATTTGAAATTTCTAAATATTCTTTAGTGAGATGTCTATTCAGACTTTTAGCCCATTTTTAAATTGGATTGTTCATTTTCCTGTTGAGTTTTACACATTCTTCCTTTAGTTTTAATACTAGTCCTTTATCATATACATCTTTTTCAAATATTTTGTGACATTTTGCATTATCTAGTACATTCAGTATGATGTTGAAAAGAGCAATGAGAGGGGACATGCTAAGTCTTTTTCCTAATCTTAGTGGGAAATATTGTACTTCTTCACCATTAAGCAAATTAAGCATTATATTATTATTGGGTGTAGGGCTTTTGTAGATGCTCTTTACCAAGTTGAAGAACGTCCCCTCTCTCTATTCCTACTTTGCTAAGGTTGATTATCAGTATTATTTGAATGGGTGTTGAATTTTGTCAAATGATTTTTTTTCTTTTATGGACAAGGTAATATTTTTCATCTTTAGACTTCTGAGGTGATGAGTTACATTAATTGATTTTTGAATACTGAATCAGCCTTGCAACCTGGAACAAATCCCATTTGGTCATGGTGCATCATTTTTTAATGCATCACTAGAATTATTTGCTAATGTTTTGTTGAGGATTTTGGCATCTATGTGCATGGGAGATATTGGATTGTAGTTTTCTTTTCTTGAAATATCTTTAGCTGATTTAGTATCAGGGTATTTCTAGGTTTATACAATGAATTAGGATGTACTCTCTGTGTTTAGATATTCTGGAAGAGATTATAGAGAATTAATATAATTTGTTTCTTAAAGGTTTGGTAGAATTTATCAGTGAACCCAACTGGACCTGATGATTTCTGTTTTGGAAATTTTTTATTTATTCAATATGTTTAATGAATATAGATCAATGCATATTGTCTATTTCTCCTTGTGCAAATTTTGAAAGATTGTGTCTATCAAGGAATTGTTCCATTTTATTTGGTTATAAAATTTGTGGACATAAAATTGTTCATAACATTCCTTTATTATCCTTTTAATGTCAGTGAGGTCTATAGTAATGGTCCCTCTTTAATTTCTGATATTAATAATTTGTACCTTATTTTTAATCTTTGTTAATATGAATGGAGGCTTATGAATTTTATTGCTCTTTAAAAATAACAAGCTTTTCATTTTATTGGTTTTGTTTATTGAATATTTATTTTCTATTTTATTGATTTCTGCTCTAATTTTTATTATTTCTATTCTTTTTCTTACTGTGGATTTAATTTTCACTTCATTTTCTAATGTCCTAAGGTAGAAGCTGAGATTATTGACTTTAGATAATGTTCTTTTCTCATATATGCATTCAATGCTGTAAAATTCCCTTCAGGGGATACTTTCACTTAGTCCCCCACATTTTGATCAATTGTCTTATTAATTTCAAGAAGTTGTTTTTTAACTTTTTCATGAGATTTCTTTGACCCATGTTTTATTTGGAAATGTGTAGCATAATATTCAACCATTTTAGGATGCTCTATCTTTCTTTCAATGATTTTTGCAGAAAGAGAATAATTCATTTTAAATATTTTATGGATGTTGAGAGACCTAAAATTATCTTGTAAAAGAAGGACTGAGTTAGAGGTTTCACACTCCCTGGCTTCAAAATGTACTACTCCACATTGATCAAAACAGTGTGGTACATAGAAAGACAGACATAAAAACCAGGAAATAGAATAGAGAGCTCATAAAGAAACTCCTGCATATATGTTCAAATAAGTTTTGACAAGGGTACCAAGACCATTCCACAAGCATAGGAAAATCTTTACAACAAATGATGTTGTGAAAACTAGATAGCCACATAGAAGAGAATGAAGTTGTATTCTTACCTTAAAATAAACACAAAAAATAAATTAAAGGAGACAATATAAATAATTGTAATAGCTAAAACTATAAAACTCTTAGAAGAAAACATAGTAGTAAAGCTTCATGACATTGAATTTGTCAATGATTTATTGGATATGGCTCCTAAAGCACAGAAAACAAAAAAAGATTAATTAGACTTAATCATAATTAAGTACTATTCTGTATCAAATGATACTATGAAAAGAGTGAAAAGCCTATGTACAAAATGGAAGAATCTATTTGTTAATCATATATGTCATACAAAATTAATATCAAGACCATACAAAGAACTCCTACCTATATCCAAAAGTCAAAAAGATCACAAATGGAAAATCTAATGAATCGACTCAAAGACCTGGAAAAAGAAGAACAGACCAACCCCAAACCCAGAAGAAGAATTGAAATTAACAAGACCAAATCAGAACTAAATGAAATTGACAACAGAGAAACTATACAGAAGATTAATAAAACAAAAAACTGGTTCTTCGAAAAAATAAACAAAATTGGCACGTCTTTGGCTAGACTAATGAAAAGCAGAAAAGAGAAATCTCTAATAAGCTCCATCAGGAACAAAAAAGGAGATATCACAATTGATCCCATGGAGATACAAGATATAATCTATGAATACTACAAAAATACTACAAACTGGAAAATGAGGAGGAAATGGAAAAATTTCTAGAAACACAGAGCCTCCCTAGGCTCAACCAGGAAGAAATAGAATTCCTGAAAAGACCACTATCAAGAGCCGAAATAGAAACAGCAATTACAAACCTTCCTAAAAAGAAAAGTCCCGGCCCAGATGGTTTCACACTGGAATTTTACCACACTTACAAAGAAGAACTGGTGCCTATCTTGCAGAAATTATTCCTCAACATTGAGAAGGATGTGATCCTTCCAGAATGGTTTTACTAAGCCAACATCACCTTGATCCCCAAACCAGGAAAGGATGCAACAAAGAAAGAAAACTACAGACCAATATCACTTATGAATATAGATGCAACAATTTTCAACAAAATCCTAGCCAACCGAATCCAGATGCTTATCAAGAAAATAATGCATTACGACCAAGTTGGCTTCATCCCAGGGAGGCAGGGATGGTTCAACATATGCAAATCTATAAATGTAATGCACCACATGAACAGAAGCAAAAACAAAGACCATATGATCCTTTCAATAGTTGCACAAAAAGCATTTGACAAAATTCAACACCCTTTTATGATAAGAACACTTAATAAAATAGGCATAGAAGGAGCATACCTAAAAATGATATAAGCCAGATATGACAGACCCACAGCCAACATCATACTGAATGGGGAAAAATTGAAAGCATTCCCACTTAGAACTGCAACCAGGCAAGGTTGCCCACTATCTCCACTTCTATTCAACATAGTGCTGGAAGTCCTGGCTATAGCAATCACAGATGAAAGTGGAATTAAAGGTATCCACATGGGGGCAGAAGGGATCAAACTTTCACTGTTTGTTGATGATATGATATTATATTTAGAAAATCCCAAGGATTCAACCAGGAGACTCCTGGAATTGATAAATGAATTAATAAAGTCTCAGGATACAAAATCAATACACACAAATCAGAGGCATTTCTATACGCCAACAACAAATTGAGAACCAAATCAAAGACTCAATACCATTCACAATAGCAACAAAGAAAATCAAGTACCTAGGAATATACTTAACTAAGGAGGTAAACGACCTCTACAAGGAGAACAGTGAAACACTGAGGAAGGAAATAGCAGAGGATGTAAACAGATGGATATCCATACCATGCTCCTGGGTCAGCACACTCAACATTGTTAAAATGTCTATATTACCCAAATTTATCTAGAGATTCAATGAAATACCTATTAAAATCGCAACATCATGTTTCACAGATACAGAAAAAATAATTTTACACTTCGTTTGGAACCAGAGAAGTCCCTGTATATCAAAAGCAATTCTAGGCAATAAAAACAAAATGGGAGGTATCAATATGCCAGATTTCAAATTATACTACAAAGCTGCAGTAATTAAATCAATTTGATATTGGCACAAAAATGGGAATATTAACCAGTGGAACAGAAATGAGAACCCTGATATAAAACCATCCTCATATAGTCATCTAATCTTCGAAAAAGCAGACAAAAACATCCACTGGGGAAAAGAATCCCTATTCAATAAATGGTGCTGGGAAAACAGGATAACCATTTGTAGAAGACTGAAACAGGATACACACCTTTCACCTCTCACAAAAATCAACTCACACTGGGGAACAGACTTGAACCTAAGGTATGAAACGATTAGAATTCCAGAGGAAAATGTTGGAAACACTCTCCTAGACATTGGCGTAGGCAAAGAATTTATGAAGAAGACCCCAAAGGCAATCACAGCAGCAACAAAAATAAATAAATGGGACCTGATCAAATTAAAAAGCTTCTGCACAGCCAAAGAAACAGTCACAAGAGCAAACAGACAACCCACAGAATGGGAGAAAATTTTCACAAGCTACACATCCGACAAAGGGCTGATAACTAGAATCTATTTAGAACTCACGAAAATCAGCAAGAAAAAATCAAACAACCCTATCAAAAAATGGGCAAAAGACATGAACAGAAACTTTTCAAAACAAGACAGAATAATGGCTAACAAACATATGAAAAAATGCTCAACTTCTCTAATCTTCAGGGAAATGCAAATCAAAATTGCAATGAAATATCACTTATCTCCAGTAAGAATGGCCTTTATCAAAAAGTCCCAAAACAATAGATGTTGGCCTGGATCCGGAGAAATAGGAACACTCCTACACTGCTTGTGGGACTGCAAACTAGTTCAGCCTCTGTGCAAAGCAATATGGAGATACCTTAA